>JAULCE010010348.1:0-14265 GCA_032359355.1 Macoma nasuta | reverse complement strand
AGAAGATTACATAACATTTTATGGAAAAAAAAATAGTTTGCATTCTCTTTATACCCTTTGACTTAGGGCTTTCATATTTCACATATGTATTGCTTTAGACAAGACCTTTTCACACATACCAACAGTTTTGACATGCTGATCTTGACTTTGACCAACTTTTATAAAAACCTTTCCTTTGTTATGCATTGACTGTAGTATTCTTGTATTGAAAATTATTGGCTGTCATTCAAATTAAGCCCCAACAGGCGAGCTTTGTTGTCTTCTGACAACTTTTGTTTACTTTTCTTGTTCGGAGCATAACTCGAAAACTACTGAATAGAATTTCATATAACTTCATCCAATGGTAGAGCTCAATAGAAGGAACTTCTGTGTACAAGTATCATAACTCTAATTTGCTTAACCCTTATAGCGCTGAATTTAAAAATGGTATGTTCCAATTTTGAATTTTGACCAATTCATTTTGACATTTAAGGGGTTTACTGGCAAAAATATGAAAATATGACAAACAGGGTAGCCCCTGATCAGAGGGCTCCTCTAGGAGCCCTCTGATCTTGGTCTACACTGTTTGTAAAAGGTAAATAAAACTCGTTTCTTGCACTATAAGGGTTAATTAGGGAGTAATTGTTCTTTCTATATGTGTTCTCTTTATTGTTAAACCTTGCCCTTATTAGCTTACCCAAGTTTACTCAGGTGAGCTATTGTGATTGGTCTCATATGTTCATGCTTTAATAACATTTCTTCTGAAACCACTGGATGGAATTTTACAAAACTTGACTGAGATGTTTCTTGGGCGGATCTCTACCAAAGGTTTTCAAATTATTGTGATATCTCAACACATGGCCACCAGAGGCGGAGCCCGTTTTCCTTATATAGCTATATCACAAATCTACTATATATTTTGCTATGTTGTATGTGACTTGGGCCGGAGGCCTACATTTCACTAATAAACTTTTGAACTATATCGGAAACTTTGAAAATCTTCTGCTCCAAAACTACTGGTTCAAAGTCAAAATAATGTCACAGGAATGATCCTTAGGTGGACCTCTACTTAAGTTGTTCAAGGAATCTCAATATCTAAAAAAACATGGCCGCCAGGGGTGGGGCCAGTTTTCCTTATAAGGCTTTATAGAAAGCTTTGAAAATCTTCTTCTCCAAACCTACTGGTTCAAATTCAAAATAATATCACAGGAGTGATCATTCGGTAGACCTCTACCAAAGAAGTTCAAATAATGATGATATCTAAAAACAATACATGGCTGCCAGATGCGGGGCCACTTTACCTTATATAGCTATATAGGAAACTTCTCCAAAAATGCTGGTTCAATTTCAAAATAATTTTACAGAAATAATTATTAGGTGGACCATAGTTGTTCAAAGAGTTATGGTAATATTTAAAAAAAACATGGTGCCTGGGGTGTGGGTCTGTTTTCCTTATACATGTACACCTATATCATAAAGATTATTTTGCAATTGCATTTGTAACCCTTTAGTTGGGCTAGCGATATAGGACCATTATGGTACTCTTGTTTACTAAAGGCTGCTGTATGGGGGTATAAATCACATTTAGTGATATTTCTAGTTAAATATAATTTTCTTCAACTCGTCTCACTTAATAACATTTATTCGTCTCGTGTCAAAATATTTTATCACATAGAGCTATTTAGGAATATGTTACCAAACAAGCTCCTGTTAGAGTTTTCATACAGTCATTTGACAGTCATTTACTTTGAAAGGGCATTTATATCAAGCAACAGGTTAACGTTAACCCTCTTCGCCACCAAACTCATAAATGTCATCTGCGACAAATTTCTGATTCAGAAAATTAAGAAATAAATATCAGAAATAATTAAATAGGCATTGGCTTTTCTGAAATTCTAATATTTTCAGATACATTACGGCAAAAAAGTGAAGTCCCTTATCAGACAACACCTTCTAATGCAGTATCTGATCTGTTACTTCCTTTTTGTGTAATGTCAAGTTACCTGTGAAATGGTTAGTATTAATTTACTGTTATTTCAAACTCAATACTCTGTTTCAGCCTGTTTGGGAACAGTATAAGTCCAAAGAGCTCTCAGATGTTTCCTCAGCTGTGAAGGAATGTGCTTCGTACTGCAGATTGGAAAACATCACTAACCCAGTGGACATCCTCCGTGTTTATCAAAATATAATTCTCACTGGAAGACCTTTAGATCTAAGTTATGAAACGGAGACGACGGGTATCGAGGTGGACACAAATTTCATAATGATAGACAGATCCAACATCACACAGACTGCCTTTATGAAATTTCGAGCCTTCATGACCTCAGGAAATGCCTTGAAGTGCAATTTTATGATGAGGTAAGGAATTTACCCATATTCGTTAACTGCTTTTAGTGTTATGGTGTTAACTACACCAGAATGTGTGAAGAGGCATATTTGCTATCCAATAGTCTGTCTGTCCATCTATTTGTAAGTCAAGAGATCGGTGAGTCCGACTGCCAGTATATATCTGAAAATATTTTTGTCACTTTTACCAAAATTTCACAGTTGTAAGGCATTAAGAGAATGATCCAGGGGTGTAAAATTCCACTCGCCCGCTCGCCCTGCAGAGGAAAACTGAGTAAGGATGAGTGAGATTGCCTTCTCTGTCTATATGTCAGGGTGAGTGGTTTTAAAATCTGCCTATATGCAGGATGAGTGCCTTCTTTTCAGAATTTTACACCCCTGAAATCACTTGGAGCTGCAGCTCATAAGTTAAGGTCACAGTTACATGCTAAGTTGTGTGCTGTGCTTCACAGAGGTGGCCGCTTACACAGGGTTTACGGTACTTATACAGGGGTTTGTCACATGGCACAATAACTCAAGATTGGATTTTAAATAAATTATCCCTTTGTTTGACTTCAAAAAAAAAAAATGCTGTATGTTTTTCATGCACTGTGCTAGCAAGATGATATATCTAGAAAAAACATATATGCAAGAGTGTCAGATTATCAAATTGTACGAGCATGCTGTTTTACGCATGCTGTTTTACGGACATCTATAGTTATATCCCCACAAATGGGAGGGGGGGGGATAGTTATTCCCCTTTGTTATATTTTATCTTTTCATTTTGTCCGGAGCATAACTCCAATACTTATGCTGCTAATTTGATAATTTGATAAAAATATCTATTTAGCTAGACCTTGACGAAAGGCACAAGAACCATAACTCTGCTTGCTCTTTGAAAGGAGTTATTCCCCTTTGTTTTTGTTTTTTATTTTATTTTGTCCTAAACATAACTCTGATACTTATGTAGCTAGGTTGATGAAACTTTATATGTAGATATACCGTGATAAGAGAAAGTGCAGTGCATGAAAACCATTACATTAATTTGCTTGATCACAGAGTTATTGCCCTGGTACTTTTTCTTGTCCAGAGAAAGACTCGAAAACTGCTGGATAGATTTTCATATTACTTCATTCAATTGTAGAGCTCAATGAGAAGTGCAGTGTACATTACAGGGGTGAGAAATTCCGGATTAATCCAGAATTCCGATTTGAGGGTTTCCATGGAAACAGAAATCTGGATTTTAAAGTTTGAAAACTAAAACAAAAATGGATGAGGAAAGCATGGTCTTATACCATACAAATATATGTATAATTTAATTAGTCATGATATTCTTGATATAACAGACATATTATACTGTCAATTATGTAACAAAACTTTTACTTTTAGACTGAGTAAAAATACCCTTAAAGTTGCTAAGAATGCAGCAAATGAAGTGCGTGGTTTCAAAAAAAATCAGGGGGAGGACCCCACACTGCCTTTTCTACACGTTGAATCCTGCTTAGCCTGATACAGCAAACTTGGCTCATTACAGATGGCTTTATGTTACACTGTTGTTTCTACTAAGTTGCCTTTCAAATTAATATGTAAAAATAAATATTGAATAACTAAAAGGTGAAACTATTCCTATTACCAGCTGCCTATTGTTTTGTATGTTAGCTGGTTTAGGTAAACAACTAACTCCAGCTCGAAGACAATATTTTATTAGTTCTTAACAGCATGGATGCTACAAGCAGAGTGGTTACATGTATGAATGGTCAAGTGTATTCTGAGCAGAGAGACTGCTATTGGCTAGTGGGCGATACACCTTTACTACAGTGGGTTGGGCTTATCATTAATTGGCAGCTAGTCCAATTATGTAACACCTATAACATCCATATTAATGCTTGAATAAGTGTTTAAAACTTTAAGTTTTCAAGAATCTTATTTTTAATGGAGTTTAAAAATTGGAAGAATGATCATTCCAAAAAAATTGTCACAAGTGAAAATAAGTTTCCTTTCTCTTAAAACTACTAATCTTATCTGATTAATTTATTAAATTATGTTCGTTTTAATAGGCAATAGCATTGTTACTACTACAGTAATGACAGTGCTGGGATTACTAGGGTCTCTGGTTATAACAGGATATTTTATTAATCACTTTATTTACCAAAATAATAGTTAAAATTAGTCACTTTGGAAAGTTAACTGCTCCTGATCAATCCCTACAATGATTTCTAAAGTGCTATGAATAAAGAGGGGAGCGCTTGTCTCCATGAACTGGGGTCTTGCCCTGAGACTTCGTCCGCATGCAGTTCCGACAGATTTTCAGGAATGAGGAAATAGGTCTATTCTCACCCCTGGTTAGAAGAACAATAAATATAATTTGCTTAATTACAGAGTTATTGTCCTTTCTTTATGTTTTATTTTTATTGTGAAACCTTGCCCTTATTAACTAAAGGCTGCTGTGTGGGGGTATTCATCACCTTTAGTGATCTTTCTAGTTAACTATGGCTTCAAAAGCCATAAAAAATGTAGAAATAATTAGGTGCATATGTTGAGGAAAGCGTTAAACATATTAAACTGAATTTTGCAAATCATTTTCTCATTTCAGACAGCTGTCGATTATGGTGGCCCTAGAAAAGAATTTTTTGCCCTTATCCTACCTCAGCTTCAAAAGGAGTTCTTCGATCCGGTGCGAGAATGGTCCAAAGACTATGAGGTTATTGGTAAAATAATGGGTGAGTACAATAATATTTTTACCTCGACTATTTGAAGAATATGGAGAGCTATTATAGTCACCTTTGCGTTGGCCTCGTCGTCGCTGTTGCCAGCCTAATTGTTTTGCGTGCAACGCTTTTTCTAACAAACTATATATGATTATGCCTTGAAACATAACACACTTATTCAATGTAACCAAATGACCTTAAAACAAGTTTCAGATTGGATTTTGGCTAAATTATTCTCCCTTTTTGGTTTGGAAAGATTGGTTAAAGTTTTTGGTGTAAGACCTTTCCTCAGAAACAATTCCTGCATTTGCCCTGAAATTTCACTTACTTATTTGAAGTCATCACATGACCTTGGAAAACAAGTCCTGTAACTCTAGATTGGATATTGACTGAATTATTCCCTCTTTTTGGACTTAAAAAGTTTGGTTTAAGTTTTACGTACAAAGCCTTTACTCAGAAATTATATATGCTTTTGCATTGAGGCTTTACACATTTATCGGAGGTCATTGGGTAAGCCGTCTTGTGGTGTCTGTTGTCTGTGCGTGTGTCGTAAACAATTGTGTGTTTATGCTCTAAAGTCTTTAGTAAGGTATCAATGAGAGCTCGATTCCTTTCGAAAAACCAGTCAGATCAGCCCATGTGTGACTGGATTATGGTCCTTGAATTGTTCAAAATTAGGCCTCCTTAAACAATTGATTGTGTATGCTCTTATGTCTTTAGTTTTGCTTGCAACTCAATCAAAATTATACAGTAGTTAGATATTCATAAAAGCTTGGTTCCTTTCGAAAAATCCTTACCGTCCATGCATGACTGGATTATGTCACTGGACTTAGTCAAACTTGGTGTAAAACGGCTTCTTTTGGGCATTCAGCCTCAATTTCAAATCAGATCTTCACCAAACTTATACAGTAGTTAGAAATGCATATGAGTTCAGTTCGTTTCGAAAACTGTCCATATTCTCTCATTCATGACTGGATTATCTTTCTTGAAATTGTCGAAATTGCTATAAAACAGCTTGTTTTTGGCATACAGTCTCCATTTCATATCAGATCTTCACCAAATTTACACAGTAGTTAGAAATGCATATGAGCTCAGTTCCTTTCGTATACCAGTGGGATTTGCGTATGCACGACTGGATTATCTCCCTTGAAATGGTCTTAATTACTATAAAGCAGTTAGGGATGGGCACCGTTACAATTTAACCAATTCCGATTCTGAATCGATTCCTATGAAACCATTCCGGTTCCTAACGATTCCGATACCAACCAATAGATAACACTGAGAAGTGGTGGTAAATTTTATGGGGAGAAATACCTACACAAAACAAAGAAATCTGTTAACACATAAATTGACATAAAGTACCTGAATGAGCTAAATTTAACACTTAAACAATTTCTATCTCATCAATATTCATTTTCAGGACTGTATCGATATTTATAACATGGATTATCCTGTGTTTTGAGAGATACATGTAGCTAACAAAGAATTGGGTTCAACATGTCTATTTCACCGTTTCCTTCAATACAAACATATTTTCATATTGAATATAAACGATCCCAAGAATCGAATCCCACAAAATGAAACGATTCCGATTCCTAGACTGACCAATTACCGATACCTAACGATTCTTTGGAACCGGTGCCCATCCCTAAAAGCAGTTTGTTTGTGCCATCCAAGAATCCATTTCAAATTCTATCTTCACCAAACTTTTACAGTAGTCGGATATCTTGAACAGGACCAATTAAACCAAGTCAGTAGAGCACAGGCCCTTATGGGCCTCTTGTTTTTTTAAAATGCTTTATGTTAGAAAGTCACTGCTTAGACATACATGTAGGTAAAGCATGTTCTATTAAGACCACAATTCCAGTGTCAGGTTAATTTTTAAAAGCCCGCCCTAGATGGTAGGTATTATGGTATAGCAATATCTGTCTTTACGTCCGTTATGCTGTCTTTGGGGTTTACGGATAATAACTTCAGTTCTGCTTAACGTTGATCAACCAAAAATCAGGATAAGCTTTATTAGAATACAGGGAACAGTCCTGTTGAGATTTCCCCAAGAGTTATGCCCCTTTATGGATATGCATTATTGAAAAATCGCTGTTTCCAGATTTCGATTTATTTCACACAATCGTTTTCCATAGTATCATGATGTGTCATGCACAAACCCAAGCCTCCTATGCACAAGGTCAAATTCACATTTTGGACTATTAAGATTTCAATATTATTTTCTGGTCATAATGCTTTTATAAAACAATTTTTAATGTGTCTCTTATTTATTTATTTTTACCATGCTCAGTAAGCGCACTTGTGTACTTCAGCCTTAAGTATGCTGCAAAATGGAAGACTTCCAAGGCTATTATCAGCTGAGTTACTGCAGGAGATGTTGACGGAGGAATCCCCACGCTCCTTTCTACAGGATTTAAGGAGAGGCATTGATAGCCTTGGACTTCTGCAGGTTTGTAGATCTATGAAAAGTGAACTTTGATAGATAGCTGTAGACGTATTATGGGATCATTTTTAGCTTGACTATTCATGGTATAGTGAGCTACTCTGGTCACCCTTTTGTCAGGGTCAGCAAAAGGTGGTCTTGAACATAACTGATGGATAGATTTTTTTTAATTCTTCATACACTTCTAAAACTCAATGAAAGAAAGTGCAGTGCACATGAATCATAACTCTTTTCTGAATACCCATGTTTTTGTATGTCCTTTTGTGTATTTTCATCCGTCCAAAATTAATAAATATGGAGTTCTGGGCCTTTATTTTGTGAAAATATGGCATTTTTGACAAAATGGAAGTGTCCTATGGACACTATTTCTAGTTAAATCATTTGCTCTGTAGATACTATTTTTGAAATCTCAATAGTAGGTGACTGTTAAAAATATTGTTAGACATGGACCACTTGCCCATAATCAGCTTATTCTATACTTCCAACTGTTTTCTAAGCCTTTCAAATTTGATGTTTTTCTTTTTCCTAGATAATATTCCAATTAATCATAAACATACACACTGTGAATGATTGTAAACTAGTTTATGAAATCAAGATTTTATCAGTAAAATGTATATCACTGAATCCATGCATGGACACTAGGAAAGGCTAGTTGATAGAAGTTGATGGCTTGGAACTGGTTTGCAGCAGGTACCATTATTTAGTTTTGTCTTGTGTTAGACTCATCAGAATAAAAAGAGCTAGTGCATTTGAGCTGCTCCTTTTACCATGGAGAAAGGTCATGTGTTGTTTACCCAAATTATGATGTCGTATGTCAACAATTTCAGATAACATTTGTCACAATTTTTGTGACGTATTTCTATTGTTTTTGTAACCATGGTGAGTTGGATTATGAACCTATGTATGGATATACCTTTTAAGTAGATGCAGGGATTATTATCGCCTGCCTATGAAATAGGGAGGGGGATATTGAAATGGCGTTGTCCGTCCGTCCGTCCGAGCGCACGGCAGTACCTATGTTGGGTATGGGGAACAATAGGATGTACGCTCATTCCGTAGTTGTTGGGTATTTTTTGGTTTTGTTGGGTACTTTTTTTCTCTTGTTGGGTAGTTTTAAACAAAAGAAATACCCAATATAGGTCCATATGTGAGGACCTCCGTCCTTCCGTCCGTCCTTCCGTCCTTCCGTCACCTGCATTTTCTCAGTAACTAGCCGGTAGAATTTCATGAAACTTAAAATAAATATGAACCACTATACTGGAATGATGCCCGTCCAAAAAAAATTTGATTGGTCAACTGTCCACTATACTGAGATGATGCCCGTCCAATTTATTTTTGGATTGGTCAATTTTCCTTAGAGTTATTGCCCTTGATTTTTAAAAAAACACACGTTTACAGCCATTTCTCAGTAACTAGTTGGTAGAAATTTATGAAACTTGAAATCAATATGAACCACTATACTGGGATGATGCCTGTTCAAAAATATTTTGGATTGGCCAATTTTGCTTAGAGTTATTGCCCTTGATTTTTAAAAAAACACGTTTACAGCCATTTCTCGGTAACTTGTTGGTAGAAATTCATGAAACTTGAAATAAATATGAACCAACATACTGTGATGTTGCCTGTTAATATATCTTTTGGATTATGTTATTTCCATTAGAGTTATTTGCCCTTGATTTATGGATAAATCCGTGTTTGCAGCAATTTCTATGCAACTAGCTGGTTAAATCTCACGACCCTTGGAATAAATAAGAACCAACATACTGTGATGATGCCTGTCCATTTTTCTATTGGATTGGTCAATTTTCATTAGAGTTATTGCCCTTGTTTATTAAAAAATCATTGTTTATACATGCCACGGCCATTTCTCAGTAATTAGCTGATATAATTCAATCAAACCTTTTATTGGTTTTGGTCCTTTTTTTCTGGGTGTCAAATTCTGTTCATAAATTTGCAAGTCAATTGCACATTCAACATTAAGGTCTTAATTCACAAATAAGCCATTAATTACAAACAAGCCAGAATTGGCGGCGGATATCAATTCAGTGAATTTGCTTGTAAAAATTAAGTATGCGCCGTATTTTCCGTATCTTTATTTCGTGGTGATTCTCTATATAAATAGAAAAACAAAACAATAAAAGTACACTGTGCAATACACCATTACACAAACACCCTATAGAACAATGTGGAACCTGATCAGATTGACTCCCGACAGTGACCACTGAGCACCATGGTAAACACCGTCTATGTAGTAGGCAAACAATAAAGACTGTCTGTTCTGGGTGTGCACTGTTAGATTTTCAAGTATGCAATAAGCATACACATTAAAACTAATTAATAATTGATAATATAAGAAGTGAACTAAAAAACACATCGTGAAATACATAACTCATCGTATAAATAAGTACATTGTTTACATACAATACAAGAAAGTAGATGTATGTGAAAACAATGAGAAATAATCAGAAGTCCTCAGTCTGCATCTAGAGTAAGCATTCTAGTTATTTAATAATAATGAATATCGGTAATTGAAATAATAATTAAAATAACAAGTTTGCTAATAAACCTTTTTAGTAAAATAAATTCCTAATAAAAGATTGTTTACTTACCAATTGTTTTATCCTACTTCCTACTAGTTTGTAGCTATATGATTGGTTAATAGGTGTCACATGAAAGCTGTGGATTTTCAATCTACTGCCGTCAACTTTCCACTCACTGCAGTTAGCAATCTAATATGCTCGAAAGGGTTTTAAGTCATTGAGATTAAAATGGCTCACGGCACATATATCGTATATATGTTACAGTAAGATTGAGAAACCAGGGATTTCATGAAATCCCTGAAATTTTCAGTAATTTCGCATATGAGGGATTTTATGAAATCCCTAAAATTCCTAGTAATTTCAAAAAATCCCTGAAAAATGTAGTCGGGGATTTCATGAAATCACTGAAGCAGGTGTAAGCAGACAATACATCAAGGGAATTCATATGCAGGCACGCTGCACTGTCATTGGCATTGTGGCGAAGGCTCTGAAAATTGTCCAAAACTTGTAAGTAAAACCTGTCATTTTATCAATATATGAGTTTACACACAAAGTCTGCTGACAAAATGGTGTCTGCTAAAACTATTCCATGCTTCACAACTCGAAAAGAGCGTGAAATACAAGAATTTGTATTTTTATGCGCCCCATGAAGTGGTGGCATATAGAGCTGCCCTTGTCCGTACGTCCGTCTGTCCGTACGTCCCGAATATTTTGACTTTAAACACATGTTCGTGACCATAATATCTTGATCAAGTTCGACAGCCATGTAAATCACTTTAGTAATATCGGAAGAGGGGGAATCCGTGTCCTATGGACACATTTTCTAGTTTGTTTTTATAGAAATATTGACTCGAGTTATTCTCTTCACTGTCGAGTCCCGACCCCTAGTGGCATATGCCAACAGCTTAAATCCGGATGAGACGCCGAGTAACTCGGCGTCTCATTCGGATCCAAGTTGTTTGAAACTCGGCCAATATATTTACTAAAACTCAAGTTAATCTGTCAAGTTTGAAAATAAAGCAGAAGAAATATTGCGCACGCGCAGACTTGCTTCCGACAGTGAAGGGATAAACCGTTTATACAAACAAACGGTGTATGCTTCGATCAGAGAGCTCCTTCATGAACCCTCTGATCTTGGTCATCTCTCATTGCATTGGACACGTATTTCTCGATACATTTTCCATATTGAAAATATCGTACCTGACCAAGACATATGTAAAGAGGTTATAGGCAAACAAGTATTGTTTCTGATGAGTATGAAACCGTGTAGACACTAGGCAGCCACCAAGTTGCGGCTGGTTTGAGACTTTGTAATATTGGAAATCGTACGACTATGCTCATACATGTTATATATAAGTATTTAATTTCGTAAACACATGACGTTTATGTTTATGTTCTGTTTTAAACGACTATTACATCACTAATTGTCAACAGCTTCACACATTATGTAGTTATTAGTCATATTTAGTATGGCTTAATTGCTGTTTAAGATCAAAATTAACAATTACAGTTTCAAAACTACCACATGCTTGTAGTGTTTGTTCCCAGGGGACACGACAGAATGTAATTATTTCTTCACAGAACTTGCCCTCTACGCAACAACCGCTAAATTAAGTTTAGAAAATTGAAATAACGTTGCCTTCCGGCGATTGCAAACACCAGTATAACGCACATTGTCCTGTGATTGACGCAATTCAGAATCTGTTTTTGAAGTCATACTCGTAGATCCATTGTGTATAATTTTCCTGTAAATAAGGCTTTACAGTGTAAATATGATAGACAATGATCAGATGTTTCCCTTAAGGTGAGGCACTCGTTTGGTTTACAACAATAACCGACGCAACACATTTGTATTTCGGGCATAAACTGAGGGCAACCGAAAAAGAAACAGTGTATGGTTGAGCAAATAACAAACAATAGTCTAACATCAGAGAATAGCAATTTATGTTATAAAATGTTATTTGTATTCTCTATAGCACATGACGACCTTTATTCCTGTACAAGTGAAAATATGCGTTGTACGGGGGTGAATGCGTGTTGTTTGAATATATCTAGCCTCTATGACGCAACTTCCCCCCTACTGAAGCGCCCTTGAACGACTATAGCAGAATATGTGGGAATTTGATCATTGCTTATAACGAGCAATTACTCTATGTCCTTCAATGTGTTAAGGTAAATGGTACCTTCTGAATGGGATACTTCAATGTCCACATACAAGAATGTTAATTTCAAAGCATTTAGGAGAGAATATGTAAAAGTTGAAGCTATATCAAGAAGAAAGGGTATTTTGCTTACACTTGCATACATTTGTAGCTTGTAACACGTTTCATCAATCGTACAATAGCCAGTTTACTTGTTCGTTTCTGAGTCAAAATTGTCATTTTATTAAACAAAATGCCAAACTACCAAATTGAGCATTTCTACGTGAATTTTGTGTAGAACATGTTAGTGTTATGATCAAGGAAGGGCAAGTTACCCTTAAATAAATGAATTAAGCTTCAAAGACAGAAATATCACGTCTCGAAAATGATGTTCTGATTTCTTTTCAGAGCACTAGAGAAGGTGCGTAACGCAAATGCTAGAATCCTCATTTCTCAACAAAATCCTATGTTTGACCATACATTAGAGTCATCTTGGAAAAAGTTGATTCTAATGAATGGTCAAAACATAAGGTCGGGTTAAAAAATACCGAAACAGGTTGAAACTAGAAAATGAGTCCATAGGACAAATGCCCCCCTCTTCCGCTTTGTCAAAAATGCCATCATATTTTCACAAAAATGGCTGCAACTCCGAAATGACTAAAGTGATTTACATGGCTGTCGAACTTGATCAAAATATTATGGTCACATACATGTGTGTAAAATTTTGTGCGAATTGGACAAATACTTTTCAAGAATTCAAGATCAAACAAAATCTTCGGGACGTATGGACGTATGTACGGACGGTCGGACGGACGTACGGACAAGGACAACTCTATATGTCTCCACTTTCAGGGGGACATAAAATATTTATGATACGCACGCTTATCTGGAGTTCTGTTTGTTTACTTTCCAAAGCTTTAAGGTCAAATGTTCAAACTCAATTTGTTTATGCCTTTGAAGCTAAATTCAATAATTCAAGGGTAACGTGCCCTTTCTCAATCATTTAACTAACCCGTTCTATGAACAATGTCACGTAAAAATGCTTAATTCGGTAGTTTGGCATTTTCTTTACGAAAACGACAATTTTGACCCAGAAATGAAAAAGTACACTGGCTGTTGTGTGATTGATGAAACATGTTATAAGCTACAAATGTATGCACATGTTAGCAAAATACCTGCTCTTTATTATATAGCTTTAGCTTTTGTTTTGTTTGTTTTGTTGGGTTTTACGTCGCCTCGACAATATTTCATTCATTTTGCGACGCTCGGCTAACTACTAGTGGAAGAAGACCTCGGAAACCCATCTGAGTTGCACAGACGGACAACTGGGTAGGACCACTGACCTACCGCAAGCCAGGCTTCCTCACAAAGATTTTCACCCCGGGCGAGGCTCGAACCCACAGCGTTGAGGGACTAAGGGGTTTGAAGTCGGAGACTATAACCCCTCGGCCACGGCGGACCCCGCTTCAGCTTTTACAAATTGTCTCCTTAATTCTTTGAAATTAACATTCTTATGTGTGGACATAGAAGTTTCCCATTTAGAAGGAACCCTCCATCTTAAAAACATTCAAAAATGATTTTTTTTCGCTTTTATTTTCATCCCTTTCAAAATAGTCTTTACACTTGAGCTAGGTCTGAAAATTACACACTGACAATATTATGTGCTCATGGTTTAAAGAAGAAAAACATTATCTACCAAATGATATAGCATTGACCTGAAATATTTGAATAAAGTGATAAATGTGCATAAACTATGATGGAGCAAATGTATTGAAAGGCCGCATGCGGTGTATTTTGACAAAGCAATAGCTTTTCTCACTGATTAGTTTTTATTTATAATGTCCAAAAGTAAAAGGGAACTCTCACCTTTTAAGGTGGTTTCATACTACTACTGTATTCTGGAAAGGCAACATCAGAAAATCGCTGACCGTAAAACAAATATCATTTCAAAAATAGATATTGTTTTGTCTAAACAAGACTGCACATCAGACATGTGTTTTAATGTTTAATACTTTTTTTTCGCTTAACTCTTTCGGCGCCAGATTCAAAATTGTCGGTTGGGACTATTTTCAAATAAAATAGTTTAGCGGAATAAATCATAGAGACGATTAAATATTTGTTGT
>JAULCE010010237.1:0-14270 GCA_032359355.1 Macoma nasuta | reverse complement strand
CCGCCTTATAAGGCGGCGTCAGATCTTGGACTGCACTATTTTTAACGGCGCATTTAGGCGACTTTGGCGGTGAAAGAGTTAAGCCGAATTCATACTTTAATCGACAAAAAACATGAAGCAAAAAACAAAGGTTTTATTAAACTTTAATGAATACGTGTCGATTTTAGGGCCTGGTGTACTATTTTTATACGTTCGAATTACCCGAAGTTCGGATTTAATTCAAACTTTGGGTTAGTATGTCCTTTTAAGAATAGGCCTGCCAATTTCGAAATAAAGATGTACGACAGTAGTTTGCGCTTTTAGCGCTGACATTGGCACATTCACGTTATTATCGTGTGTATGTTGTTTAAGATCTAGATTGGGAAGGCAAGATATACTCACTATCTTAATTTGTTAAGAGTACTCTATGACTTCGTTACATGAATGTTGTGCACTGTGCTTCCTACACTCGCGTAAGAATATCGACAATGGGTTGTGTGTTTTAGCTTTAAATCTTGACAACTCACCAATTGCAAACACACTAATGACCACCACAACAGGATAAACGACTATTCATTCCAACCACTTGCTTACTCACAAGTGTTTGCGTTCACACATTTTCGCTCATCATCTTTGTCGTCATCATCATCATCATCAGCAGCAGCAGCAGCAACAGCAGCAACATAAAAAATCATCGTCATCGTCGTCATTTTCTTTTTCTTCATGTTTTTCTGTCCTTTATTCTGCTTCGTCTTCTTCGCCTTCTTCGTCATCATGTACTCTCCCTTTCCTGATTACTTGGCTTCCTTATATATGCTCCTCGTTGCTCGTCTTGTCATTTTATGTCTACATTCCAGTCACTGTTTCTTTTAAACAGAATTAACTTCAACTTAACGCCTTCACTACTTACCCCGAACCAATCCAACCTGTTTGACACTCGGTAATTTTTTTTGGCCAAAAAATAAATTAACATGTTGGTTTTGAAAATGATTCAGACGAAATATTGCGTGTGCGTATACTTGCTTCCAACTTAACCATTTCGCCGCTAAATTTAGAATCGTCGGTTGTAACTGGTTTTCGATCAGATATTTGAACGAAATAAATAACAGAAATATTGAAATTAACCTCGTCTTTTCGAAAATTATAATACATGTATTCAGAATAAAATTTGTTGCAAAAAAACGAAGTCCCTGACCAGACACCGCCTTCTAAGGCGGCGTCTGATCTGTGACCACATTTTTGCAATGTCGACTTAAGTCGCCTGTGGCGGCGAAAGGGTTCTACCTACTACAGCGGTACGTTTGTGCTAGGTTAAACTCAGACCTTGGCTTACAATAGTATAGATATATCTGTTACAGTCCAGATGCTTATCTTAACGACTTAATCGCGTAGTTGTGGGACATAGTAGGCAATATTTCAACATAGCCTGACCCCCGGTCATAGATCAGTAGTTTATTAAAGTACCATCCGTGTACGCCCATGAACTGCAAAATTTCAATATATTACACAGAAATATGACATTGTAGACAGCCATTCTTTCAAATATTTATTTGAGGCCATTTGAAAAAAAGCAATTTTGCACAAACCGTTCAAATTAATCATATAGCGTGGAGTCGGATCAGCCACCGAGTAGTTCGGCGTTTGATCCAGACCCATTCTGTTTCACACTCATCGTAATAAATGTTTATACATACCGAACATTTTTCACCATGCTTGCGTTATGGTAGCATTTACATGGTAAAGAAAGGCATTAATCCCAAATTACACATATAGTAATAACACTAAGTCTTCGGTAAGCACACCATGTACTCAAAGTGTAGACCCTAATCAGACTGCTTCATCAGGTACAATCTTATCAGGGTCTACACTCTTTGTATCCCATACAATGCATTTGAGCACAGTATCGCAGAATAAAACCAGACTGCTCCATCAGGGTCTACACTATGTGTATCTCCATTTAAAACATGTGAGCACAGTTTCTCATAGTAAAATTAGCCATCCCAGTTTAACCCATTCCCACTCGTTACGAGCTAATGCTTTATTTCCCACAATGATTTCAATACACTTAGAAAATGACAATTCTTTTTTGCCTAGATTTTCATAGTTTTCATTAGATTGTTTCCTTGTTGAAAAGTCTAATACTTGTTGAGTACAGGGTTAAATAAAACTAAGCCCTTTCATTGCCGTAGGCAACTTAAATCGACAAGTCTAAGGCGGTGTCTGATAAAGACCTTCACGTTTATTCCGAATATTAGGGTTTCGAAAAACCCAATGTTCATTTGATTATTAACATTATTTATTTCGTAAGAATATTGTATCCAAACCCAGTGCGGCAAAAGGGTTTATAGCCATTGTATGTGTCGAATGCAGTTCACCGGGACCAAGAAATGTCATGGTATACAAATAGTCGGGTGCCATCTGTGATCCAAACTGTTTGATAGCCTGTTTCTATTTCTAATATAACCAAGTTAAAAAAAGTGTTGGTTAAAAATACGAATTCTGCTTAGCCCTATACTCGCCACAAAGAAAGCTTCTGCCGGGAACGATGAATAGTCTATAAGCAGAATGCCATTCTTGAATTCTTTCGAAAACATTGTAGGAAAATAGGGCATTTACCATTTATAAGCAATTTTTCCAATTTAAAGAAGTTTTCAACAGTCATCTATTACAGGGGTGTCAAAAGAATCATATATGGGGTACATTTTTATCACAGTATACCCTCTCTAAACCGAACACTTATTAACAAACTGGCAACTGATGTGTTGCACATGCAGGTGGCTGCTCAATGCAGACTGAAAGTAATACAGAAAGCTCCTATAGGAGCTTTCTGCATTACTTTCTGCCTACATTAAGTTGTAACCCGTCTTAATAACCACATTTTAGTCGTCTTCCCGGTAAAATAGTGTCTGGTCTAGAGAAGTTTAACTGTATAAGATGAAAGGCATTCAGAGCATTCTGCAATGATTTCCATGGAACTTTTACTTCTTTTAGGGACAACAAATGTATGTTCTTTCGAAGCATCATTTCACCAGGTCCAAACTGACTGACACTGCACTTGACGTGTCCCAGGAGAAGAGTTATAAGATGGTATCGAACCCATTACCTCATATGCTAGTTTTAGATATAACCACAAGGACATCATCTGATGAAAATGATGACAACCTTAGCAAAAGGGCACTGTCATTTTTGCAATATTTGGAACCATTGTTTGAAAGTGGAGTAGTTGCTCGTCACGAGCAAATGTTCATCTCCAATAATAATTGCATTGGTTATCTGCTACGGAGGCTTCAAAAGGGGCTCCTATGGTGTAATGGGTTGAAAATTAAGCAAACGACAAATTAGGCAGATGGGCTAAAAGTAATAGGAGCGTCGAACCTGTGGTTTCTCAGTTTGTTTATATAAAATTATCATTACGTTGGAATGAGATACATAACAAGGATCGATATCATTAACAGATGTTTATTGGATTTTTTTATGTTAAAAGACAATGACATGGTATCATGTAACGGGCAAACGTGATTAAATATGTAAATATAAATATCGTGTAAAACGAAGCGTAAATATTTTAAAACAAATGATCGCTTGTGTTCGTATAGAGTAAAACTATAATACGTGACTTCCTAGTAGACCACAAATCTTTGCGGCATGTTGACTTTCGGTTAACGTTCGCTTACGTCAACAACAGTTACTGCGCAGAACACACAACCGGAATATACCATAACCGCAATCAATTATGGTCTACTGGAATAAGGCGTATATGTAGGAAAATTTCAAAATGAATGTCTCGTGTATTAGTGTCCTTCATATGCAGGTGGTAGTAATGCTATTTTTTCCCGACTAACGCAATTGATTGGAACCGGATCAGACGCCGTGTAACTTGGCATCTGATCAGGCTCCAAACTTTTTGACACTATAAATAATAAAAAGATTATAAAAAAGACAAAGATATATTTTGCTACTTAAATGCGTGTGCGTTACAATAGCATTTAAGCCGGAAAGAAAAGCGTCCCTTCTTCTGTAAACATAGTGATTTACTATAGTAGTTAAACCTGCTTACATGATCCAGATTTAACCTTTTCCTCCACAAGCTATGTTTAGCCTAAACCACAAGGAAATAATCTGATGAAAATTATGAGTACCTGTAGGCAAATGGAATTGCCATTTTTGAATTGTATAGAAAAAATTGTAGGAAATGAAGCATTTGCTCGTTACGAGCAAATGCTTAATTTCCTACATTTTCCATGCAATAGCCATCGGCTACAGGGGCACTTAAAGGCGCTAGTGTGGGGTTAAGGGTTACACGATACATTAGGGCAGGAAATATCAGCAATATTGAGATACGGTGACGCTGGCAGCCAGCTGATAATACAGTCAAACCTGTCTTTAGCTGCCCATAAGGTTTACAGGAACTATAAATGACAGGCTATCGCTTAATGCAGAACGGAAGTTATGTAGAGAGCTCCTCTAAGAGCTTTCGGCATTACATTCATTCTGCATTAAGCGACCACCTGCCTTAAATACAACTACATGACTCGTTTTCGGTGGTCGTTTGAAACAGGTTTGGCACTAGTCGTGATGTGATGAACGCATTGATTTATGGAAACAGGGTACGCAGCGTATGATCATAGTCTGATAAGGGAACACACTGCCACAAGTACGATCAGTGATATGATGCATGTGTACTAAACTTATGTTATAGTCACTGCGCTAATCGTCCACTGGCAGTCATACTTTTAGTGCAGTGGTAATAAAATATGGACCGAACTATAAAATTTGAATGTTTTACCTGATTTACAACGAAATCGGTTATGTTCATGATATTGTCGATCATTTCTGATGAAATAATAAGTCCACGAATATACCAACCTCGAACGACATCGGACGGATAACAGTGAACGCGTTACTGATAAAATATAATACCGACCTCGTATAGCATTGGACGGATAACAGTGAACGGGTTAATCCGACCTCGTTTGGCTTCGGACGGATTACAGTAAACGGGTTAATCCGATATCATACCGACCTCGTATAGCAGCGGACGGATAACATTGAACGGGTTAATCCTACCTCGTTAGGCTTCGGATGGATTGCAGTAAACGGGTTAATCAGAAATAATACCGACCTCGTATAGCTTCGGACGGATAACAGTGAACGCGGTAATCAGAAATAATACCGACCTCGTATTGCTTCGGACGGATAACAGTGAAATGGGTTAATCAGAAATAATACCGACTTCGTATAGCATCGGACGGATTTCAGTGAACGCGTTAATCAGAAATAAAAACCTGGCATAGCATCGGACGAATATCAGTGAACGCGGAAATAATACAGACCTCGTATTTCATTGTATATCACCGAATCCGTTAATCAGAAATAGTCAAACCTCCTATGACAGCGGAAGTAAAAGGAACAATCCGTAAGGGTGATCTATTTCAACAAAATTGACTCCATTTATCCTTAACCCGCTGCTTATGATTTTCGATTCGTTTCAATGTTTTATTTCGTCCCGATTCGTCTGAATCTATGTTGATCAACTGGTGGGCGATTGTCAAACAGATTTAATCTTGATAAGACGGCGAGTTACCCGGCGTCCGATCTGGATTCAAGCTATTTGAAAATTGGCGAAAGTTAATTGCAGTAAAAGGTTTAACTTAAATATTATGATAATTTATTCTAGTGCTCTTCATGTTTTAACCATGGCCTTCGTTGATCTTATTGGCGGGAGCACCAGTGTTGGTCTGTGTACCAAACGCGTTTTCACCTCCTCGTCTGAATGATCGCGATCAGTAACCGCCATTTTGTTTATATCGTCTGTCAAAGTTTGAACACTTTTGTCTTCTTCTAAGTTCAACTCCTTCGGTGGTCTCGATCGTTGCCGTGACACTTTTGTTTCGTTTTCGGCTATAGGTGCGAGAACAGTCTTCTCCTTCTTTGCTTGTTTTAGCTTATACTTCGTATAGGACCTCTCCATCCAGTGCGCTATCTTGTCTGTCGCGACTTTCTCCTTCAAAATGGCACCCTTCTCCAGACTCTCTGCCTTTAGTTGCTGCAGATATCTCTGTCTCCTCGCCTTGGGATGGTTGTACGTCATGAAGTGTTCTATGTCTCTGCCATAGGACTCTATGGGCTTGCCGCCGTATCGCCCGTACATGTTACTAGGGTCAACATTCGCCCGTCTCATTTGCATACACTTACGTAATATCTTTTGTCGCGCCAGAGCTCGTTTCACGAACATTTGCGACTTGTCTATTTGATTGGCTCTGGTCACGTGAGAGTGGTCTATATACTCGGAGTACACTTCATATTTAGATTTGACGACGTCATTGACCACAATCAGGAACTTTCGACGCTTGTTTTCGAGTCTGTGACAAGCGGCTACACGACCCTCATCCATCTTAGTATAAAACGTTATCAATGGTTTTCAATGACTTACAGATCACATATTTTCAAGATATTTCGTCACTAAATGTTAATTCCATCTCCAGCAACCAATGATCGGCAATGGTATTTGTTAAGTATTTCGCAAGGAATGTGTCTCTTTCTGAAAAAAAGATAAAACAAGATGTTAAATTAAAATGCTTGAACATTGTAAAAGCGGCAAATGTGATATTTTGCGACAAGGAATACACATAAAACAGAACAATTTGCATAACTTTTCGTAAAAGTACAATTGTCTGTGTAAAGTACATGCAACAGATAATTATGATGATTCATGATCGAAATAAGAACAAAATCAGCATTTGCGAAACAAATAACGCGATTTTTCTCTCATCATGAATGAAAAGTTAATATATGCACCGACACTAAAATGACTTCAACCCTAAATAAGTTATAAAAGCAATGTCCATGTAGAAGATAGAATCGCAAGACGCCAAGAATGGGTGCTGAAGCAATACGCGCGGTTATTTTGGTTAGATTTTGTCAAATGTTTCTGTTTAGCGTGAATAAAATTTCGTTTTAACAAAACTGGTCAATTAATAAGTTTATGTATTAAAAACACAGTTTGTGACAAAATACTTTTTACTAAAACTTAAAAAGACAAGTATTTGTGCTAAAACTATCTTATTGTCTTATTTAAAAAGGATGTTTTACCTTTATATTAATAAGATATTACATCTAATCATCCCCAAAACACTTTGCAAACATTTATCTTCACCTACCATGACATTTTATTGCTTCAAAATAACTGTAGGTGGATTACATATTATACGCCAAAAAAGTTAATTCCAGAAATTTATGACTTTCACATGTTTATCCCCACAAACCTATTTCGCATGATTAGGTTTTGGTATTTTTTTTGTTTGGTAATTAGATATTTTTAATATTGTAGAATAAGAAAGCACACAACTAATTTCTGTGCTAATTTCTCTTTTATTTGTTTTTGGAGCCAGGGTGCCGCTACTATCACCTATCTAACTATAAGCCTCTATGTTTCAATGCTATAGGTATAGGGACGTTCCCGTTAATCTTTCCCCCGCCAATAATATCGTCTGCTGAAAGCCGCAGTAATTAAATCAGAATGTCTGCTACTCATAGAAGCTTTTTTCTTAGTAGCAATCAGCATCGATTCAGATCAGACGCCGAGAAAATCGGCGTCTGATCTGGATCCATGCAGGTTGTGTAAACGCAATGGTGGGACTATTGGTAAATTGAATTAAATTTAAATGTCAAATAAACAAATGTATGCAAAAGTCTTGTATTGATGTTTGATAATTAAATTTTACCATCGACAATTAAATTTTCGATTGACCAACGCGATTTGTCATTTTAATTTTGAGCATGTAGGTTCAAGATAAATGTTATTTCGGTCCAGATAATACTAGACGAGACGGCGCGTTACTTACTCGTCCGAACCAACACTGCGTTTACAGCGATATAACAACTTGACATTTCAAGACATTTCAGATCGGTGAAAGAAAAAAATAACTTGGCAAACAAAACTTTCAGAAGATGGTGCCTTGTTGGGATTTGATTAAGGTCAAACTACAATGGGAGAAACGCTATTCTTTATCATCCGCGCGATAAAACATCGCTACTGTCAACCTGTGCAAACAGTTTAGAGTCAGGCCAGACGCCGAGTTACTCGGCGTCTGATCTGGCTCCAAACTGTTCGACGCCCAAGTTAAACGATGTTCAAAAATGATCAGAAAATGGTCATTTGTTCATGTTATTTGCATTTCGTGTGCGTTACGGTAAAATGTAGCGTCTCTCTTTTTCGTTGAAACCATTTAAAAAAATAGTTTAACACTTATCCCGAGAAACCAAACTGTAGCAAAGCATTCAATCACATGAGTTCCAGATCAGACTCTTAAGTAATTTTTAATCCTGACTACAATTTTACAAAAAATTCAAGTAAAGTGAAGTAATGTTTACCCTTTCATGCTGAATTTTCAATTGGGACTAATACAATTTCGAAATATGACCAGATTAAGATACTATTTGGGATGCTATCCCCTTACTATAAAATACAACAAACAGTGAATATCTTTTATCAGAGGGCTCCCAGTCTGATCTGTGTCTACACTGTTTGCAACAGGACGTATAAATCGTTCGCCGCACTGGAATGGTTAACTCTTATAACGCCGATCGCGACCATAGTGATAACGTCAACCAGCTTGGAATCAGTTCAGACGCCGAGTTACTCGGCGTCTGAACCGGTTCCAAGCCTATTGACATTCGGGCAACAGTTTCACCAAATTTCAATAGAATCAGAGGAGGTTATAACTATTAAGAACACAAAGTTTCAGCGGACTATTTTTTTGAGGCGGCAAGATATGATTAACATACAAAACAGTCGACCATGTAGGTGGAAGACACATTGGGTGGCGGGGGGGGGGGAACGTTTTTAAGAGTCCGTTTAACACCTACTTGGGACAAGTTGTATTCACAAAACCATTCGAATGTTTTATCACACCCTTCGCCTCAAGTCTCAAGAGTTCAACAAGTCAGAGGACACGGCGATAATTTGTCGTGTGCCTATTATTTTGCCAGACGAAGTCCACTTAACGTCTAGAGCCGAGATCTCAGAATTTCCACTTAGAATGTCCCATTTAATTGTATTGCAACTGCAAGTTTTAGTGTAGTAGAAATACGATTACGGTCAATATACGCACTTGAAATTTTGAGTTTGAGAACGATCTCAGCTCGAGACGTTTAGTGAAAGCCGGACCACATCTCATTCGTCCTTAACCTGTATGTCTATTTTTACGCCTTCTGACAACTAAGACAAAGGCACTGCTTTCACAAAGCGTCTCGAGTCGAAATCGTGCTCAAACTCAAAAACTCAATCTCAAATATTGATCTCAGTGTTATTGCTACTGCACTATAATTTTGCCTGCCTGTGACACTTGACCATTTTTGTGCAGTGGCAATAAAATTGAATAAGATACCGAATGTTGAAATTTTGAGTTTGAGCAAGATCTCGACTGAAGGTGACTTTTGGATTTACTGTTGGGGAATGAAGCATTACCTCGTGACGATGAAATGCTCCATTTTCCTAAAATGGTTTCAAAACCATTCAAAACTTGGATTGTTCGTTCTCCTAGATAATCTTTTTTTTCCATCATACGCTTTCACTGTGAATGATTCTAAAAATAACATAACGAATATCGGGTTAAATATCCAATCAAATAGCCAGAGAGCTCGGTTCAAGCCGGTTTGCCGGTATTTGAAGGCATTGACTCAATCACTAGCGATTCGTTCGAAATTCAAATGATTTTTTTTATATGTTCGTTTTAGGCGAAGTTACGCTGAAGTCAAATTGAAATTAAATTTAACCCTTATCATGCTAGTCGCGACAATAGTAATAAATACATGTATTTTCAAACAGCTTGGATCCGTATCAGACGCCGAGTTACTCGGCGTCTGACCCGGATCTAGCCTGTTTAACCCTCAGACAAAAAAAATCACCAACTTTAAGGAGAAACTAACAATGTTCAAAATTCAAGCAGACGACACTTTAAGGCAGACGACAATTTCAGCAGCCGACAATTATAACAGCATGTGAAGGGTTATGGTTTTTCTTCTGTTGACGTTGCTGTATCTCAAGTGTTTGATTGGTGCTATTGCTATAATATCAAATGAGATTCGTTCAAATAAAGCTTTAAAATTGTTATCAATAAACACAACGATTTTGACTTATTGAAGAAAGTGTTTTCAACTTATATAAATCAATACGAGTATATTGGCCTGTGTTGACAGTTGAGTGAAAGGTTAAGAAATGAGGTTCGAAAGAAACTGTAAAATTGATACTTCGACTGAATTCACCAACCATTTGTCGGACTCGGGACTCAATAATGAGTTCAATGACTCAATGATGCGTTCAATAAAACACATTATGCGGTATATGAGAATTTTGAACCGGTCGAACGCTGTATCTCCCCGAAAATGTTCACAGCGACTCGATTCTCCCCTGGTTCCGGTTTCGATTTAAATTAAATTAGTGTCCATACTGTAGCCAATACAGTCATATAGAACTGTCACAACCAGACGTCATGATACAGTCAAACATGTCTTGAGCAGACACTAAAAACAACGAGATATGTGTGGTCTTTTAGACAGGTGGTCACTTAATACAATACGAAAGAAATACAGAAAACTCTCAAAAGAGCTTTCTGTATTACTCTCATTTTGCATTAAGTGATCACCTGTCATTCACAGTCTTTTTGATTTCTAATTTAATGGCCGCTCAAGATAGGTTTAACTGTACATAGGTTGTTGGGAAAGGAAAACTCGAGATACTTAGATACTGATTAAAGTTGACACTGAATGTGTAGGGTAAGAAGATTTTAAATTTCACTCCTATCCCGTTATTCGCGACTGGTGTGATGTAATTGCAAACAGCTTGGATCCAGACCAGACGCCGTGTAACTCGGCGTCTGATCCGGATTCAAACTGTTTGACACCCAGATAATGATTTAACAAAATGTGAAGCAAATAGGGCGAGGTTGAAAAATAAAGCGTCCGTTTTGTTCTGTTAAAGCAGACGACAATTATCGCAGCAGGGTAAGGGTTAAAGGATTGCCGTGATGAATATTGATATAAGATCCGGTTCTGTTAATTACTTATAATAGGTAAGTAATAAAAGAAAAAAAACACTCGAACAATTATCGCAACAGCCGCCATCGAAATGGCGTGTAAAGATGCATACATATTGTACCAAGATCAGACGCGGAGTTACTAGATGTTGATCACGATCCATTTGGTTTCGAGCGATGAATGAATGAATAAAACTGGCGAATGTTAGAGCTTTGAAATAATGCAGACGACGTTTCGATTAGGGGACGATTTGGGCGACGGGGTTTGTAAAATGAACTTGTTCTGACAATGGTCGATTTAATGAATGTACTTTTGTCGTTTTATTGGGCAGGACCTATATATAAAGTGTCTACTTAGTATGTAATGCCACGTCTAAAATTACCATTAGCCCCCTAACCTGCCCATCGCGACTATAGTGATACGGTCAACCAGCTTGGACCCGGACCAGACGCCGAGTGACTCGGTGGCTGGACGGGACCAAGCTGTTTGACACTCTGACAACACGGTTTCACCAACTTTCAAGAGAATCGAACAAGGTTGAACAATCAAGCAGACGAGAATGTCAGCAGACGAGACTTTTGGCAGCTTGATGTGGCTTAAAAAATAACCAGTTTGAAACCTACTTATGACTAATGATGCGCTAAGTTAGAATTTAACCCTTTCTCCGCTGCTGTAACTGCCGTCTGTGTTTTTAAGAAAGTTCCATAATCCTTTCCTCCACAGAATCGCATTTGAGCGCCTCTGTAACTGATGTCACTTGAGAACAGTGTAAGAAAATGAAGCATTTGCTCGTGACGAGCAAAATGCTCAATTTCCTACAATGATTACAAAACAATTCAAAAATGGCATATTTCATTTGACTTGATTCTCATATTTTTCATCAAAGTATTTCCTTTTTGATTAACCTAAAAATAATTGCCTGGGTGTGAAAACAAGGGGTCAAGATTATCGTTATCTGGTCTGGGTCCAAGCTGATTTCAATTTTCGCCAGTCCTATGTTTTTTTTAAACTTAACAGAAATACAATACTCTATAACTGTTTAATAAAGTAACAATGAAGAAGCACGAATAATCTTTGTCTCCACTGTGTACAGCAGCATTTCACTTTCACAAATTCAAGGAAAATAAAACATTGTGGGAAATGAAGCATAAGCTCATAATGAGTAAATGCTCCATCTTCCACAATATGTTCAAAGCTATAATGAATTGGTGTGTTTCTTTCTCCTAGATCATCTACATATTCATCACTTACTTAATCTGTGATGATGTCTAAACGTAGCATACGAAGTAAAAGGTTAAGGAAGAAACAAGCACGCTGAATCTTAAGTTCATAAGGAAACACGTGAAAAACTTCACGGAAAGTACTTTAGAGGGAGAGACAGGGACAGAAGTTATCGAAATAGGAGGAAAGTTCAGAACAGATCGTAGAAACAAAAGTAGGGAAGTTCGTATTACAGAAGAGGGTTACGGTTGTGCGTGAATGCTGGAGTCAACATAGAGCTACATTAACGACGTTCAGCTTAAAAAATAAAGAATAAAGAACATATACTTATACTTGAAGAAAGACCCGAAAAGTTTATCAAACTTTTGAAAAAGAATCGTGTCTACTCCTCACTAACCACCAGTGCCGATATAGCGAGGATGGACTGTATAAGTATACATTAAAGATAGACGATTTTCCAAACAGCAAACAAATCGAGAAAGTGTTGAAGAACCTCAGACGGATAGATAGTCTATCTAAAGTGTCAAACTAAAGGACACTCATCATCTTGAAGAGGCATGGCTCAGACAACTATACGTATTTTAAACATTTTTTATCAAAATTTCTATATGTCTTCACCAAACCCTATAGAGTGACAACTCGTTAGAATTGTCTTTTCAAGACGATTCTAATGAGTGGTCACGCCATAGGGGTATGGTGAAGAAGTAGGGATTGTATACGATAAATACGCACGTTATCTGGGGACCTGGTGTTGTGAAGAGTACATAGTTTATAAACAGAAGTTTGTTTTCACATAAACTTATCACACAAAACCTGACGTTCTGACCCGACCGTGGTGAGATGAATGATTTCAATAGTGCAATAGAATATTGAGTCAATTCATAACGTTTTATCGAGTATTACATGCAACCCCTATAAGCCCTCTGCGTACGACTGTGGTGCTATATGCAAACCGCGTGTGTCCTGACCAGACGCCGAGTAATTCGGCGTCTGATCTGGACCCAAGCTGTTTGAGACTCATATATTTGTTCCACATGTCCATATTTCATTCGTTCCACAAATTTTTAGTACATCGAACGAAGTTCAAAATCGATGCAGACTGTATTTTGGTCGTTTTGCTTAAAACTCAGACTCAGATAAGACGTCGATCGTACGACGTGAATGGTCTCATTCTACACTGTTTGCAACGGCGACAAAATCCCCAACTTACACAAAAAGGTATTTATCTAGTGTCATCGATGTATTAATAAGTTAAGAATTTGAGGCGAATTTACACGTCGTCATGAAAGAACTTGTTGTTTTCCTGGTCTATATTTTTCGTGTGCAGGAATATAAAGCCCCTAAATTTTATTAAAAGCTTCATTTGCAATTCAAAATTATTCAATTTATCTTCCCGATTTATTTTACAGTATCAACCACCTCTGATAACAATAGCCTTCATTGACCACGTAATTTAATCGTGTTTCTTCAAACTATATTCAAATACTATTTCGAAACTAACACTTGATTCAACCCTTTCACCACCACAGGCGACCCAAATCGACATTGCAAAAAAGTGCTGCACTAGACGCCGCCTTAGAAGGCGGCGTCTGATCAGGGACATCACTTTTCTTGCAACAAAATCTATTCCAAATGTTTAAGGTTTTGGAAAAGCCAAAGTAAATTTAAAAATTGCAGTTATTTATTTCGATAAAATATTGGATTTAAAACCAGTTACAACCGACTTTAATTATGGCAGAGAAAGGGTTTACCCTTTCCTCCAGAAGCTATTTTTAACCTTATCAACAATAATCAGATGAAAAGGATTCATATCTAGGCAAACGAAAAGTGCCACATTTTTTAATTGTTTTTGAAAACATAGTAGAAAATGAAGCATTTGCTCGTCACGAGCAAATGCTTCATTTCCTACAATGTTTTCAATAGTTACATATGCCATAGAGGCGTTAAAGGACGCTTCTATGGGGTTAAGGGTTTTAAAAATAATAAATTTCCCGAAAATGTTTATATTTAATTCATTCGTAAGACAGTTTTTT
>JAULCE010010126.1:0-14270 GCA_032359355.1 Macoma nasuta | reverse complement strand
AAACTGTTTGCAAAGCTATCCTTGGGCAGATAAATCCGCCGCTGGCATGCTAAGAGTTAACGGAATTTAACATCTGTTTTTCTTTGTACATTGATTGAAGTGATTTTGCTGGCTTGAAAAACAGTATTGAATCGGCGTTTCAAAAGCGGTGTCTGATTTGGGTCAACACTGTTTGCAATGCTGTAACGGAGTTATCCGCATGAGACTCAAATGCAGAGTAGGAGACGAGCTATTCCCTACTGTTTCACCACAAACAAGTCAAGCCTAATGTTAATAATATGGACAAATTAAAAATAACGAATTTATTACAATTTTCTATAAGTGTCAAACAGTTTAGAACCAGATAAGACTCGGATAATTCGGCTGAACTATTTTATTATACGAGTTGAAAGGATGACTCTAGCAATCATTTAGCGAACAATTCGTTAGTATTTGCGTACGTAGATTCGTAACTTTACGCTTACGTTCAAATTTACGCAATTCGTAAAACCGTTTACTAAACTCCGAGAAATATCGTACGTAAGATTTTGCTTAGGCTCTGCTCGCTCTTGTTAGTTTGACATATCCAGAATTATACTTAATCTCGAATTTTGGATAATTCGATCATTGGAAATCGCCTCCGCTTTCGATATAACAAGAGTCTGTTGTATTTTGTATACAACACAGTGTCAATACGACAGCGAGAGTTCCTGAAAAGAAGACGATACGCGTACGATCAAGAACATGCACGTTGTGGATTTTCTGCAGATCCTCGTACAGGTACACATATTGGTCTAACAAACCATTTCCTTCACGAATGTGAATGTTAAGAAACACCTTTTGAAAATTAACAAAAACAGTTAATAGTATATGAATAAGGCACATCTTTTCCATAACAAAACGAATAGACCCGATTCCAAAACATCAGTTAATAAAACAGTGTACGAGAATACATGCTCAGGATCGACAGTTCCTATTGGAGCTGTCCAATATGGCAAAATGCGTAAACAGCCATATATTTGAACACGTGGTTAAATGTTTGTCAAGTAATAATTGGATCCTCATATTTCTCTATCTGAGTTACATGTTTTACAAAAGTCATAATATACTATTCGCTAAAGCTTCTGTTTGTTTAGAAACTGTGTTGCATATAATTATCACTGGCCGCTAAGGTTCAGAAAAGCAAGAGAAAAATAAGGCATGGTATAACGTATCGAAGACGTGATAATTGATAAAACGGGTTTCGTGACTGGTTTTTCTCCATATTAAGTCTAGATATTGTAAACTAATGAAGAAGGATACAGTATTGTACATGTATATGGCGCATGTCTCAGCAGAAGGTCAATCGATCTCGTCTGGAATATATGAGCACCTTAACAAAACCTTTGACTCATTGTCGTACAATATATAAACCGAGTTCACACAGTGATGTCGAACTATTTCAGGTTTCGCGTGCTTAAATCGGGATTTAACTCTATAAAATTCGTATCATGATACATTTACATGGCTTAAGCCGTTCACTGCCCTACCCCGAGTGTATTGACGTATGTGCACAGCTTGGATCCGAATGAGACATCGAATAATTCGGCGTCTCATTTGAATCCAAGCCGCTTGACACTCGGCCAATAGGTTTACCAAAGGTCGAGGGAGTGTGTTAAGTCTAAAGCGTAGTAGAACACATATTGTGCATGTGCACAACCTGCCTGGCAGCGAAGAGGTTAATGTACAGTTCAATGACTGTCGTTGCTTCAAACAGGACGGACTCATGTCTCGAACAAACTTACTGGTCTAAGTCTTCACTGGTTATTGTATTTATCATGTAGCCCTTTTCCGGGACAAGTGGCCAAATGAATTGATTCTATAATGTATTCATAATTCTTAAAGGACAAAGACTATCTATGAACTGGTAGACGGAAAGATTTTAACCCAGATCAGCGTTGAGACATGCTGCCCCGGATTTTCAAAGAATTCATCTTCCAACATCTGTACACAAACAGGTATTACGGAGGGGAATGGTATTCTTTGCCATCTAATGCGTTAGACAGTTGGCGCTGTCAACCTGCAAGAAAATGCAGTAAGACGAGACGCCGAATAAATCGGCGTCTGATCTTACTCCAAATTCTTTGACGCTAATAGTATTCAAAACTTCAACAATAGTTAGAAAAAAAATGTCATTTGTCAATATCATTCGCATGTAAGTTGAAACGGTAGAACACTGTATATCGTTGGAATGAAAGTTATTTCTACCCATCTAAACACTACAATAACGCAAACGCAATGCAAATTATATGATGAAAAAACCCACATAAGTGTGGAAAGAATCGCCACCTAACACCCATCCAACACTAGATAAGTTGTGAGAGATGTAAAAGTATTAAAAGCGCATTATGCGATTTGTGGAAGTCTTCTGAGAGTTTTTGTACTGGTCTGTACGACATATTCAATCGTTATCGATTTGAAGCGAAAACAATACATCTTCGATTGAACAAGTCACGGTACTGTAAAGTAACTTCAAGTAAATCCAATATTTATAATTCCAATTATTTCTATATAAACTCACGAGCTATTTTAAGCGAGGTAATGCCTCGCATGGGAACCGCGTAGGAATGCAGTCACTTTGACAAGCAGTTTATCCTCAGATGTGTCATGGATCCGATCAACCCTTTATTCGAATAACAACATAAATGTAATTTCCCCATTGTGAATGATAACAAGGTTCCAATTGATAGAAAAGAACAGCTTTACATCAACACAGTTCACGGCGGCGATTTATACAACGCCGGTACATGTGCGGTGTGTACACAAGATGTTCCTCCGTTCGAAACACCAAGTTTGCGTTGTGTTATGTCTTTGAATAAAGTGTTTTCAACTTATTTGGTTTGTTTGATATACTTAGAGTGTGTTTATGTACTTGCAATTTTGATCTTTTCTTCCAAAGCAATGGCAGAGCAGTTAATCTAACCAAAAGCATGCCCTTTATCTAACTCGGCTGCAGACAAATGTTTCGTCCCCATTCGCTTTCGCCTTCACTGTTTACCAATGCACAATCGGATAAACCTTTTTCATTAAGGAAACTCATCATAGTATTCTGAGTGCATCCCTCATTTTGTTTCCGATTCTGAACGTTACGAGTATTCATTGTAAAAAGGTAGACCGTTGTTACGTCAAATGGCCCCGGCTTGACCGCGTTAAAGAAACGAGATCCAGTACTTGACATTCATCGAAGTATGAAAGTCGTTATTCGACCAATCAGAAACCGCGATTTTGTATGAATGTCGAAGGTCTGGGATTATTCTTTTCGTAGAATTGTTAAATGTCTTCCATGCAATTATTGTTAAGGAATCGGTCCGAAACCGGTAAATCCGTCAATTTAATAAGTTAAAGTACCGTAAGCGTTTGTTTTGCTCTGCAGGTTGTTTGAATGGCACGCATGGCGAAAACTGTACTAAGGAATGTTCCTGTCCCGAGAATGCCTACGAGAACTGTGACCAAGAGACTGGCAACTGCACGTGTCTCCCCGGATGGCACGGCACTAACTGCACTGAAGGTAGGTAATATGACCCGGTAGAGATAGTCTTAGCAAAACATGATCAAAAATCAAGGTAAAAAAAAGTCTAGGTTTACAAAACGTTACACATTTGGAGAAAAGCTATTTATTGCAGTTTCAATATAGCGTAAAGCAAACGAAATGTGAATAATATAGGAAAATGACAATATATGTCTATTTTTGAAGATTGTTTTACTAAAATTGCACAACAAATTGAAAACAGATCAGACTTCGAGTAACACGGCGTCTGATCTGGCTCAAAATGTATGTACATGTTTGCAGTACTTAGTCTCTAACGTTTTAGATGGTGAAGATATTAATTAACGTTGTACTTATGTAGGTAAATACCTTTGAGGTTCATTTACTTTGCAGGCGACCCATTGCAGTTCACATCCCGATGAAGCACATGCGTTCACCGATTTTTTTTAATATTTATATTATTTCTACTCATTAAAGAGGAACTATAATCGTTTGGTGCATACAATACTTACAGTTTCCATTACATTTAATTTACACGACCGTCGCGTCAGTAATTCCAAAGAGCGAAAGGGCTACAATTTTTGTCGCGTTAACGCTTGTAGGACCCGCCCACACAATAATATGTTGTATTTTCTCGTACTCACGACAGATAAAACATTTTACTGATACAAATAGTATCTGAAACTGCTAAAGGCGTTCGCTCGAACAAAGAGAGTTAAAGCTTTTGAACATGATAGCCGCAGATAAACTACCGATGTTTTGTAACGTCTTGTTGTGTGCTTTTAAAACACAAAATACCCGCTTATATGTTTGCATGGAAAGGCTGAACTTGAAAGATCATACACGGTACATAAGATAATCTAAACGTTAAGAAATGAGTTTGAACGACTTTGATTTCTGAAGGAAAAAGTATCTGTAACTCGAGGTCTGATTAGGTTCGAAGCTGTTAGAGACATGTAATAGTTTCACCTTGTATCGACTTCCAGAATGTGACTCTGCTCATTATGGCGCAAACTGTAAATCAAAATGTGAATGTGAAGAACGAGCCACTTGCGATACTCAAACAGGACAATGCACGTGTCCTGCTGGATGGGAAGGACACTTCTGTGAGAAAGGCAAGTACAACATGACAACGGTAACACTTTCGTTTAAAAAGACAAGTGGGACATTTTGCCATAATTTGCATGTTTAAGCCGTTTTCTCGACGCTGACGAAACATTTTGAAATAGAAATGGCAGCGTCGGTTGAGACAAATTTCATGAAAATTATCGAGTTCCGTCTAAAACTGTAAGTTTAGTAATGCTTTATTTCCCAAACGGGCACGCATCGCTTCAAAACAAAACCCCATATTGTTATTGTGAAGTTCAGTGATTTCGCTTACAAGTAGAAACTATAGATATATAAAAACAATGTAGTCTAAGTACATCTCTATGTTATTTTAACCCTTTTACCACCATAGGCGACTCAAATCGACATTGCAAAAAAGTAAAGTCCCAGATCAAATGCCGTCTTAGAAAGCACACAAATGTATCCCGAATATTAGAGTTTCTGAAAATCCAAATAAATGATTAATGCTGTTACATAAAAGTACATTTAATGAAGTTTGCGAAGTTAATATATACACGTTTTGTACACTGGAAGAAATGTAGTTTTTTACCATTTCAACGCTATTGTTACGCAAACGAGATGCACATCAAATGAAAACATGACAATCCCCTGGGCATTTTTTGAAGATTTTATTATGCACCCCAAAGATTTTGTTTAGGGGGAGCATATAGTTGCCGCTTTGTCCGTCCGTCCGTCTGAGTGCACCGTTCTTGTCAGCGCTAGTTCTCAGAAACGACTGACAGGAATTCAACTAAACCTGATGTGAAGTGTCACCAAGGAGTGCAGATGTGCAAGACGTATGCAATTTCGGGCTCCATGAATTTGCTACTGAGTTATGGCCCTTTGATTATTTCTACATTATTTCTACATATAAACATGAGAGAGACTCTTGTCAGCGCTAGCCCTCAGAAACTACTGAATGGAATTTAATGAAACTTGAGTTGAAGTTTTACAATGAAGTGCAGATGTGCAAGACGTATGCTTGAGTTCGATAAATCTGCTACTTAGTTATGGCCCTTTAATTATTTCTGCATAAGTACTGAAGAAATATTAACAAAAGTTGTTGTGAAATGTCACTATGAAGTCTTAATGAATGTCCTAAGCATGTGTCCAGCAAATATTCGGGGAGCATACATGAGTTTCACTGATATCCTATTTTCCTTAGGTGTCCTTCAATTTGGAGTTATTCGAGGCCTGATCTGTACTAGTTGTACTTGTTGATAGTGATCAGGTCCTAACGCGTCGGTGGGTATAAAATAAACAAAAAGTCATAAGTGTCTGCCATTGTGAATACGAGTAGGTGTTACGAAACTGTTTTTATACAATCGAATTACACTTTGTTCGAATTCAATTCGAACTTCGTATGATTTGAATGTTGAAACTAGTCCTCCAATTTCGGAAAAAAACATGAGTCGACTGTATGTGACATTGTTTTGACAGTGGCTTTATTCAACTTGATCAGTTTGCATTTCTACCGTTTTTAAATTCAATGCTTTTGCATGTAATAATGAACATATTATAAATGTACTTTGTTCGCTTTAATGGTAACAACATGTGCTGTGCTCGAAGCGGTAACGTTTCTCTCGAGACAAATTATCCTTTAACTCTTAAGTGTGATTCGTTTCTTCATTGATTCGGTTATTATGTTACGCCTTTACTATATAAATTTGAATGTAAACTTGTTTTATACAGCGTGTACAAACGATACCTATGGATACGGATGTAACGAAACATGCAAGTGTTCTTCGCGCCAGATGTGTGACCATGAGACTGGTATTTGTGGTACTTGTAAAGCAGGCTGGCTCAACCCACCAAAATGTTCCACAAGTACGTTCGTAAACGCTATTTCTAACTACTGCACAACAGAAATGCATGTATTTACTTGTTTAACCCCATTACTTAACATACATTTGTGTAGACTTATCCACAATAAAATAAGCTGATGAAAAATATGAACATCTAAGCTGACATGCACGTTTTTATTTGTATGGGAATCATTGTAAGAAATGGAGCAATTGTTCGCAACAAGCAAATGTTCTATTTTCAACAGTTTGTTATAAACGTGTGCTAAAAATTTGCCAAAATGCACCAAACAAATGGTTCGAATGATCTAACGCAGTATAAATGTCGATGCTTTTTAAAATGCTCTTATCTGAAATTTCTTGATATGACCTATTTTAGATCTTTCTTTACCCCATTAATTTAGACATAAATGGTTTTATGCAACCATGTATGTATTTTGTATCATTGGAAGTAGTCACAGAATAAACACTTTCCTGTAACAAGACATTATATTTATATAAATTGACCCAAATGCTCATAACTTGCTTTTCTGTTTTCAGTTTGCCCCGAATGGAGCTTTGGACATAATTGCTCGCGCAACTGCTCTTGTGACACAAAAAAGACAAACATATGTCATTCTGTGGATGGAACGTGTCACTGCAAACCGGGATATCGAGGAATAAACTGCACACATGGTTAATATTATATTAGCTCAGTTGATCCATTGTGATCGGTCTCTTTCCTTTTTATAGTTTTCTTTAGAAACGACCGCGACAGCCATATGATTGTTTGATAACATTAGGGTGTCTACGTAAGGTGTTGAAAATTTATGACATTGTCTATAATAATACGCAGTAAAGTCTACGTCGCAGCCATTTAGAACATTGTATTGAATAAGATTTAGAAAATACATTCTTTCATTAGATAAAAAAGAAGTAAATGTACCCAAGACCTTTTTGAATGTTAAAACATTTAGAATAATCTTACCTTATTACATTGTAAGTTTTAAGCTTTACTAAAATTCGGACACACAATTCATACGTCATACGACTTTTTTCCTTGTTTAATCTTGTTTTGTTAAGGTTTGCGTCGCTTTAACGGTACACCAGTCATTTCGCAACGCTATTTATATACATATATATACACCCAAATAGCTAACCTAATCATTCGGAATCAGGTAGGCATCTTCGTAGAACCACTGACTTTCCGCAATTCAACCGGAAGATGTCCCCACAAAAATTTCGAACGATATCAATGACTGATTCGAGCCCACACGGTGTGATTGTGAGTCGAAGACGGTAACCGCTTATATAGATAGATCACATAAAGAACACTCTGACTTAAAAAAAACTAGTGATATTCACTGAAAACAATGTATATTGTGCAACCGGGCTTAAAGGTCTTATTTTCATACAAATAATAAAATGTTCTTTTAACATATGTAGCAATTACATTTATTGTTTCATTTAGCTGATTGTATTATATATTCTTTGTGCTCGGCATGCCTCATACTAATGCGTGCTGCATAATATTGGTTTTCGTACATTACGCAGGCAGGAGCTCTAGCCAATGTGTACTTTTTAAGGGTTAAATACCTAACATTGATATCAAAAACCTTTTCTTTTTCACAACATGTGAGGTTGAACCCTTTACTCCACAGATAGGCATGTTGATGTTTCTGTAGCAGAAAGCTGTTGAAACAATGCAGGAAAATTAGCATTAGCTCAAAATGACCAAATCCTACAGCAGTATTCTCTGTTAGAAGAATGTTCTATAATTATGACATTCCTTTCATTGTACATCATCTTGCGTATGTATTTACGTATTTGTCCATTGCTGTGTGTCACTATCTTATTATATGTTGGCATCGTTTACACGGCTGCAAAGTCCTTTCTGATATTACACATCGTATCCTGGAAAAATCTACTATTATATTACACTCTTATATGATAAAATACAGTCTAAACCGTTATTTTTCTACCCTGTTAATAGAGTGTCAACCCCACACATATGGTGTTAATTGCAATAAAAGCTGTTATGACAACTGTACGTATGGTTTCTGCAACCACGTTGACGGATCGTGCTACAGTTGCTACGGGAATACAGGTCCGAACTGTTCAGAAGGTATTGTGACTTATCGCTTTTGTTTAATTCAATGAATCTAAGTTGTAATACTCCATCAATTTTTAGCACTTTTGTAATATAATTTAGAAATTTAGACGATTGAAATATTGAAGACCTCGGTCACTTGTCATTTTGAATGCATGTATACTCTGTTTGGACCGGCAGGGAACAAAATACGATGACCGGCAAATAATGTACATGTACAAATATTTTGCAATGTTTAACACATCCGTTAGAGATTCCGTTTGTTTTATGGAATAACTTCTTATTTGTATGCTTATTTATTTCGCACATAGGTAAATTGTATATTTGAAGGTGACTAACCATGTAAAACTAAAAGTGTATACTTTGCTTAGGTAACAACAGTTTTAAACCGTCCAGTTTATTTTACACGTATATGTATATGGAGTGGAAATGGCATTCGATTTTAAGTGAAGGCGAAAGTAAAACACATGAAAGTAATTGGTATACACAATGTATTGTAGCATACTTTCTTCTTTGTTAACGTGTTACAATAGTTAACATATAAGTATGTTTATTTCATGGTGTTGTAGCCATATATGTGTGAATGAGAAATGTGTATGAACACGTGAATGATTACATAGCCGTTCAATTGGATTTGTGTTTGTCTTGTTGAGTTTTACGACGCTTCGACAGTATTTCAATCATTTTGCAACACCCGGCTAACAGGTATTGGAAAAAGACCAAAGGAACACAACCGCATCGCAGATTGACAACTGGGTAGAACCACTGGCCTAGAACGAACCACTCAGAAGGCTTCCACACATGAACAATGCTGACAGCTGGCGATGATCGAACCAACAGCGGTGAGGGCTGAAGTGATTTCAAGCCTGAGACTCTAATAACTCGGAAACGGAGGCCCCTGTACGAAATGTTTAGTGCATAGACAAGATTTTATTACACTTCATATAGTATACAGTTGGATAAACGCTATTTTTCACCACCTCACGCTTTTAACATTGATAATTGTATTTTGAACATATAGTTTGGAGCCATACAAGACGCCGAGTAGATCGGCATATTATCTTGCTCCGAACTGTTTGACATTTGTTGTAATAAAAGAGTATGACTAGACAGAAGATTGTCACCTTTTAAGTAAATTGCATTTTGTTTGTTTTACATTAGCGTTGAAACGATTAAGAAGAGCGTGTCATTCATTATATCTTTAGCTAAGTATTAGCTTTATGTTTGTATCATACACGTATCATCGTTGTAACGTAGTGATGAAACAAACTTTTGTTGACGCAAAAGCCAAGTTATGCTATCGTTATTACTTCAGTATTCGGCCAAAAGGGCATGGACAAATAGTAAAACATTAATCCCACTGTTCCTGCACAATTTGCTCCTAACTCTTATATTTATGAACATTATATTGTTGTTGTTAAAAATGATTAGATCTACAGTTTTTTCTCGTGTTGGCTGAAAACTGAGAATAGCTGCAGTTTGAGAATGATGTCAAAAATGCATCATAATAGAAGTAACATGTTTTGTTTGCAGAGTGCGCAAGTGACACCTTTGGTTTTGACTGTCTGTCGAATTGCCAGTGTAATAACAATAGCAACGGGACATGTGATTCGTGCAGCGGTGCCTGTCATTGTCAAACGGGCTGGACTGGTCACACGTGTGATATAGGTACAATTAGCTACAGTGAGGCAACGAAATCTTTTACCATAGTATGCGTTAGATACTGATATCATTCCGTTTGGAGTATGATTTGAAAACAAAATGTTTGGCACTCATAGAAACAAACCTTCAATAAAAAAGGTCAGAACTATAATATATTTCCATATGATTTGCATTTTGTTTGCTCTTTGTTAGAGTTGAAATGGAACAGAAAAACGTTCTCGAGCCTTACAATGCAACTTTATCCTTAGTAAATGTTAAATACATGCGACGCGAGTTCTTAAATATGAATGAAAATATCAATCATTAACTTTTTAGAAGTGTAATTGCTACATATATCACATTCGCATCAAACATCAAACGTGAACAAAAGTGCGTTAATTCAGTTCGTAGGCGAGCATGTCTGAAAATGTATGTTTGAAGTATCAAGTAGTCACAGGAGACTTATGCTTAACACATTACGTCATAGGTAATTTGTGACTACATGATATCATTATGAAAGCATCCGATGAATAGAAAGAATATTTGGGAGTTAGAAATATTTAATTTAATATAAAGTTTCCTGAAAACATCGTAGTAAATTAAGTGTTCGTTCATTTGTATCATGTTTAACTTTTATTCAATGTTAAGTGACTTTGTGTCAAATATAATTGAGTTTATGAACAAATAAACATATTACGGACCCACAGATAAGCAGACAGACAGCGACACAGGCAAGTTTAATAGGTATTCACCCATTCAAGTGGGTTACGGACTATAAATACAAATGGAATCAAATGGCTTCTTACTTTCACCTTTAGCTTAAATTGTTATCTCCGATGTCGTAGTCTCCGAAATAAGCCATTAAAAACAGTTTAGTTTGATATCAAGACCCCGCTTTGAAATGTGGCGTACAGTCGGGACTTAAAATTATGTCAACAACTTTTACTCCCGCGTAAACAATTCCCGAAAAGCAAAGCTTATTTATTGCGTGTTTTTTACAGAGTGTCCTGCGTACATGATTGACACCCAATGTCAGTCTATGGTGTTTGACAATCATTGCGAGCCATTTAATCACACCTGGTCGTGTTCAGATGGCTGGACTGGGGAATACTGCACTGAGGGTAAGGACGCTCTCTTAAACTACACATGCTTTCCGTCATAACAACAAAATGAAATTACAAGGTTGCTCTTGACAAATAGCGCCCTTCTAAAACTCAACCCCTTACGCAAAACGCTATTGTCTGATAACAATACGAACTATTTACGATAAATGAATTAGCCAATTCCGAATGATTATTAGAAAATTGAAATGAGAAATTAAGCATTTGAGCGAAACAGCGGATTTTATAGGTCAACTGATTCAGATGCGTATTTGTGTGGATAGGGGTTTATGTTAAGCACAATGAATGAATTGTGAATGTTCACAATTCAAAATTATAGATTCTACTCTTCGTGCTAGTATTTGTCTGTGACAGAATTTCTTAATAGCAATGAGTTAAGCAAATAGGTCGCAAATATGTTTTAATTATGTCAAAACGTATACACCTCGAGTATTGCTCATTTTCTTCAATCCATATGTAGACAGAGGAATAATTGTTGCCAATATATTTTTAACTTTCATATTTATGTTATTAACCCTTTCGCTGACAAATTTAAATTGGCCAGTTGTTACTGGTTTTCGATAAAAAGAAATATTTTATGAAATAAATAACAGAAATAATCAAAACAACATTGGCTTTCTGTAATTCTGATTTTTTGGAATAAATTTTGTTAAAAAAACTCCCTGTACTTCACTTTTTGCAATGTTAATAAGAGTAACCTATATGTTGAACTGTTTAGGCTACAATCAGTTGTTAGCAAATTTTCCAAATTCAAATGTGGTCAAAGCGATCTAATTTGAGTTGTTAAAAATAAGTATGTATGCCTAGTTGTGAACGAACTTGTTAATCTTAGCTCAATTGCAAAAATAATTGTCCAGAGTATCAGTAGAGTGCTTGGTCTAATTATAGCTAAATGCAAGAGTATTGGAGAAATAACAAATGAGGTTTAATCGAAACTGTATAATAGTATGGTGTGACCTGTCATCACCTACGGTGTGGCCGTATGGGAAAACAATTGTTTTTCGTGTTTTATTGCAGTTTAGAATTAAGACACGAGGTTCTTTCTGGGCACAGGTAAATGTACCCCTTACGGGGCAGACTCGGTGAATACGGGTCAGACACAGCCTTGTATTCGTGAAACAGTGGCTGTATGAAAAGACACGGATTTCGAACAATAAACGGTGTAAAAACTAATCGTAGGATAGCTCAACGGTATCTTTCAAAAACAGTTACGTAGCACGTAACAAACAGTATTATAATATTGTTAATCATATGTTTAACTCTTTAGATATTGACATATTATATAATAAATGACATTCTCATAGTGTGAATTTTGAGACAGAAGAATGTGTGAAAAGTGTAACGATACGTTATATGCATGAATGACAATGAAGGTATTGATAAAGAAGTGGCTGCAAATAGATGGGGCGGCAATAAGCTAATAATATATCGTAATTTTATACGTTATTTTTGCGTTGTTCATCATTGCGCAGTTGCGGCCATAGCCAATAGAACAGCTTTAACTCACACGTGTGTTGTAGCAACAATGAACATTGAGACAGGTCGTTATATCGGTCAATAATGATATTGAAAACGAGTGTCATACTATTCTGTATTACCTAGCTTATTAGATTTAAAGACAAGATTTATATGCTCAAATATAAGTGTGTTTTTTCATAGCTAAACGACGAGGTTATGCGTCTGACAATAGTTCGTTTTATGTTTAAAAATGTCAGAGAAATGCATATCATCTTTGAAAGCCTGACTCAAGGTCGCTTAGCCCCAAACCAATTCAACCCAATGACTATGACGTCAACCGTTAAAAAAGAAAGTGAAAGTAGAATCAAAGAATGTAGAGTTTTGCATTATTTAACAAGTCTTACTATATTTAGTCCACATTACAACATAATAGCCTAAATCAATTTCAGTGCGTTACATATGCAGACTTTTGAAAGATAAAAGCTCACAAAGCATACAATTTGTTGCGTTTTTGAGGAACTTTTTTGTGTTGTATGTCTTCGGAAATTGGGTCAAAGACGGTATGAAAACGGTATGCTACCTACCGTAGGGGCAAGCCCCAGGCCAAAAACTACACATTTCCCTCCCCCTGGAGCCATTTCTGTGCAACGGATAGCAGCTGAATTTCATGAAAGTTTATGAGAGTATGATTCATCATTGGATTGATGGAATTTTATGAAGCATAATGACAGTGTGTATTATCATTGGGGAATGGTACCCATGGCATGTTTTCTATACTTTGGAAATCTCATGACAGCCCAAGCTTACTTTCCCCAACTGTAAGAATATACAAGCTTTTTACTCAAATTGACTTTGTCTTCTCCATAATATCTTTGGCAGGGGATATTAGCTCAGGGAATTTGCTTGTTATTATATAATGAAATTTAAAATTTGTTCATAGTGTTTCATTTCTTTTTTTCTCAGACTTGTTTGTTGCTAATGTTTGTTCATGCTCTCAGCAAATCTCTCGTATCACTCATAATCAGAGATCCAGATAAGTGGAGTTGAATTAACAAATACATGTAGCGACAAAATTTGCATTTGTCTGTGTAGACCACTCAATACGAATTGTTGACAACTCTTATGAGTGGACAGGATTATATGATAATGATAACAACTTTATTTTTTTGTGGATACCATTTTTGGTGCAGCAACCAATTTACAGTACGGTCAACATAGATAATCAGGGATCTTATTATTTTAAATGCACCTCTTAACCATTAACTGTTAAGATTGAATATTGATTGACAGTTTGCATTATAAAAGGCATGTATAGATATGGCAAATCTTTTACTTGAAAAATGGGTTAGACTGAGACCCAACAGATAAAACAAGCAATCGGTGCAAACCCTAGTCAGAAGGCTCATAAACAAGCTGTCTGATTTTGGCGCCACACCTTGTGCAAAAAGGGTTTTATTGTAAGGCCCCTCGGGGCCTTACGACAGTGTTTACTTTTAAGCGTGGGCGCATCCATGTTTAATCTACACGCTTAGAATTCAGTGGTGAAT
>JAULCE010010015.1:0-14270 GCA_032359355.1 Macoma nasuta | reverse complement strand
TGAGCTAAAATATTTGTTGATTCTTATTCATAGGGAGTTAGTTTAGTCTTATTATGATGATATTTTCAGCATACAGTAAATTTGATTTTTTCGAGATTTCATATGGGCGAGTATCTCTTTAAATAAGCGACAGTCAGGACAGTTTCTTATAGGGACCGGAAATATTCGGGGCACTTCTTTTTAAAATCAAAACTTCGTTCACTTAAATCAATCTAATATCTAGTAAATATAGCTATTTTACCATTTTTATTTCACGAGACATTCTTATATGTTCTATATTATTGAATCAGCACCTGTTTTGTATTGCAAAAGTGCACACACAAACATCTCAGTTTTGAGTCGGCCAATGTAAGTTATATGAAAGAAATTGACCTAAATGCATTCATCATAACAATTCATGTCCGTATCACTTTCTTTTGATTCTCAGCTATTGAAACAGTTGATAAAGCATATATGCTAATATTTTACCTTCACAGATGTACGAAAATATATTTGAAAAAAACGAATTTACGGTGTTCCGATGCTAAAATGCGTTAAACCGTATATTTAAAGAGGTCTTCAAAATATAATCTGAAATACATATAACTATTTTCACAAACGCAGTTGAGGTAAACACAATTTTGCTGCCATTAATATGAAAACTGTGTTGAGTTATATGAGAGCATCGCATGTAAAAGTAGAAAACACGTCCATACAGTAAAGTCGAGTTTCTAATCACTCTTAACTCGTTCCTCGTCTGTAGCGCCTTTTAGCTCCTCTGTAACTGATGACTATTGAAAACATGGAAGGAAATGAAGCATTTGCTCGTTTCGAGCAAATGCTCTACTTGCTACAATGATTTCAATACAATTAAAGACGTCAGCGCGCAATCAAATATCTTAGAAAACTAAATTCACTGTATGCTTATTAAGTATAGTTATTAGACTAGACTGCTTTCCTACGAATACTATAACCAAAATTTCAATTCGAAACGTATTCCTAACATTTTTGTGACGTGATAAAAAACAGTACATATTCTGATCCAAACTCTCATCTAGAAGCCTCTGATCAGATCTTACACTTTTTTACAAAATAGCGATATACTCTGTTATCTGAATGCAATGCGTTGCAAATGATATGAATAGAAGTATTTAGTTGTCAACACATGTGTGAGGTATCTTGGGTGATTTTGGGACAGTTCCAACATTATAAAATACTGTACAATGATTATATTAAATGGCGGAAATTGAATTTTCATTTCATTTTTACAAATTATCCGAAAAAAACCACTAAGAGGGTACACCTACTTTTTGTTATACGTTTTGCAAGTGAGCACGGTGAAACACATTTGTGTTGCATTATCAAATAGTATATGGCACCCACTTAATAAATATTGAGTTTGAAGAATTTTTTTTAGATCAGTTTTTAAATTATTTACATTTAAACGGGGAAAGTATTTTCCACTTATAGTTTATGCGTAACACATCCCACTTTTTAACCCCAAATTCTCACTAGCTAACAGCTTTAAAAATAAAAATCTGTGAACAATTCATGCTTATTTTGGCAGTCTTCGGACCTTAACGATGCGAAATTCACACACACACACACACACACACACACACACACACACACATACAAACACACACACACGCACATACACATAAACTCACACACCAACGAGCAAGAACAAACAGGAGAGAATGTCACTGTATTTTAACTAGTATGCATAGCCCATATTTTAAAGTATGAGATACTGTTAATTTAAAGCCATGCAGAGATTCTGAAAAAAATAATTAAATCGTCGTCCATATAGATCAATAACATAATATTTTCCGAGTAGAAACAAAACTTAAATGATATTGTAACTTAAAGAATAACCCGGTGTTCACATAGTTAATAGTAAAAGAACAATGTTTCACCAAGATATATATTATGTATGATATGTATATAAGCTTTTGATCAACTCGACCTGATATGTTTTATTACCTTTTTTATTCTTCAATCCTTTGTTTTGTACATTATTCGAAATTTTCATTGACATAGTTACGATCCACTTCATTTTAAAGATTAAAATAAGTGAATGTGATGTTGTCCGTATCTAATTCATTTTACTTAAATGTCTTCAGTATTTATACTTTTTCAATTCAAACATAAACTTAGTAACTAGTTCAATCTCAGTGCTGTTAAAATCGTTCAAGGATTTAGATGGAACATAAGTAACGTATGTTTCGGCCAAAGAAACAGACACAACTCTTTATATTGCAGGATGGGTACATATTGAACAAGTTTATTTACATCAAACAATAGTTTATCAACTTTGTAAACATAAACACAAACTTAAATAACAGACTTTCTGACAAAATTATCCTTAATTGATAACATGGGTCCGGGACCGCAAGTTTGAGTAAAAGTGTCCGTGTTTTATCAGAAATCGATTTTTTTGCGCTTTTAATATGAAGCCACCGATTGTACAATGACGCCAGGGCATGATAAAACACGAACTATAGTTGTGCTTTGGCATATTACTGCATTTTGTGCTACCTTGATCACGTATGTTACATCACGTAAGTTTCATGCCAACTTCACGTTGCTGTTTTTGATAATTAAAAGATGCTGTAGCACCTCGTTCATGGATAATTATTATATCATCCCATAAGATAAGTGTCTGACTGCAGTATCTGTATAGTGCATTTGTAGTTCAAATGCCCATCATTTAAACTCTGATCACGTATGTTTCAAGCAAAGTGTCCTCATCAATTTTCTGAACAAAGATCGAAAATATTTTAAAAATGCACAAAATGTATCAAATCTGTGTTCAGTTATTTTTAAGACAATGTTTAAACGTCGGTTTGGCGCTATAAAAGTAAGTAAATTACTTATCTGTGTGATCACATCAGTTATTCCAAACTAGGGGGTATACTTTTAAATTGATTTGACGACATCAGTTAATGATGTATAACAAGATGGTCAAGTCCTACAAGGATCGTACAGCTGTGTGAACACACTTAGTTGATATCAATTCTTAAAATGAGAGACCTGCGAAGGTTACTTCTTAGCAAAACTGAATTGTATAATGCATCAAAGTTGAAAATCTGCAGTGGCGACAGTCACGTATGTTACATTTTTATGACATTTAGCATACCAATTTGTGAACACTATCTTACAGATTTATGTAATTAATATTGTCCCCTTATGGCAATACCAAATTCAAATATCAAAAAATAATATAGCGAGGCATGACCTCTTTGATTAGAAAATATCATGCGGAACATCAAATGCTTCGTCTTATTGAGAAACAGCGCCTACATTGCTTTCAATAGCCATCAGTTACTGAAGCGCTTAAAGGCGCTTCTGTGGAGGAAAGGATTAAGATGTTTAAAAATAATCATCCTTTACGTCTTTATAACCCTAACACATTCAACCCCCGTTTACAGTTCAGTAACCACATTATTCAAACGAGGAAGTGTTCAAAGAGTACGTGTTTGACATTTTTCGTTTTGTACATAGAAATCCATACCTTGGTATTTGCATATCTTCGTTTAGATTCTACCTGAACGGAAAAAAACCCTCTTGTTATTAAGGTAAGACAATGTCTTGTTATTTTTAAATATTTATTAAAATCCTCGTTAAAAGTTAACCTTATTGACTGACTATTTTAGTCCCCGTCGTATGTATTACAGTTAATCATTTCGCCATGTGATCTGATTTACAATCAGTACATACGCTTAGGCTTTTATCTAGACATACATTGTTGGCATATTTCTTGAATACTAGGTAAAGCATAACGGTGGTATAACCATTTCGGTGCGGGAACCGAGTTCATATGTCCTTTTCAACAAGAGATGTTTGTAAAACATTATGCCCCCCTTAAGAGCCATGTTGTTAGTAATATTTGGACAATTTAGTAAAATAGGCATGAACCGATGGCAAACTGTTTTCCAGCTCAAATCACACTGACCTTGACCTTTGACCCACTGACCTCAAATTCAATAGGGTTCATTTGCTGGTCATGACCAAACAGCCTACCAAATTTGAGGTCCCTGAGCTCAAGCATTCTCAAGTTATTGATCGGAAACCGTTTTTCAGCTAAATGTCACACTGACCTTGACCTTTTACCCACTGACCTCAATATCAATAGGGTTCATCTGCTGCTCATGACCAACCTGTCTATCAACTTTGAGATACCTGGGCCTAAGAGTGCTCAATTTATCGGTCGGAAACCGTTTTTCAGCTAAAGGTCACACTGACCTTGACCTTTAACCCACTGACCTCAAAATTAATAGGGTTCATCTACTGGCTATGACCAACCAGCTTATCCAGTTTGAGGCTCCTGAGCCCAAGCGTTCTCAAGTTATTAATCGGAAACCGTTTTACAGCTAAAGGTCACGCTGACCTTGACTTTTGACCCACTGACCTCAAAATCAATAGGGTTCATTTGCTGGTCATGACCAACAGACTTACCAAGTTTGCAATCCCTGGGCTTAAGCATTCTCAAGTTATTGATCGGAAATCATTTGGTCTACCGACCTTCCGACAGACAGACACAGACCGACCGACAGACCGACCGACCGACATGTGTAAAGCAATATACCCCACTTTTTTTGAAAAGGGGGCATAAATAGTGTATACCAAGATCAGTGGGCTCCTGGAGCAGCCCTCTGATCAGGGGTTTCACTGTTTGTCAACTTTTAATATTAAGGGAAGAACATCCCCAATATGACGAAATAAGCTAGACATATTTCAAAATTGAAACAGTCCATTTGAAAAGTCAGCATTGAAAGGGTATATAATCATGTAAGCGTTCGATGTATTTATACCCTTATACGAGGTATGTCTGGTTATAGTTGCAAATATAAAGGAATAATAGGTTGATGACTAAGCAGGTTGAATAATTGGACAAAATATGGATTAACATCATTTCATAACATTTACACATTCAGAAGAAAACAAAGGAAGGAAAAAAGGATGTAGTTTGTTCAAATGAGTCGATTGTGTAGCACTAAGAAGGAATCAGGGATGTGACACAAAGAAGGAGTCGTAGATGTGACACTAAGAAAGAGTCGTAGATGTGACACTAAGAAGAAATGTTGCACTTGGAAGGGGATGAGAGGCTTAGTAGGAATCTGAGATGTGACTCAAAGAAGGAATTGGGGATGCGACACAAAGACTGAAGCGAAAATTTGGAATTTAGGAGGAATCGGATTTGTGAAACTAAGAAAGAATTGGAGATGTGACAGTAAGAAGGAAATGGAGATGTGCCACTAAGAAGGAATTGAAGACATGGCACTAAGAAGGAATTGGAGATGTGACACTAAGAGGGAACGTGAAACTAAGAAGGAATTTGGAGATGTGACACTAAGAAGGAATTTGAGATGTGACACTAAGATGGAACGTGAAACTAAGAAGGAATTTGTAGATGTGGCACTAAGAATAGTGTGATATTCAGAAATAATATGGGATGCGGTGAAAAGAAGAAATCGGAGATGCTGCATTAAGAAGGAATTGGAGATATGACACTAAGAAGGAATTGGAGATGAGACACTAAGAAGGAATTGGAGATATGACACTAAGAAGGAATTGGATATGTGACACTTGGAAGAAATTGAAGATGTGACACTTAGAAGGAATTGGAGATGTGACACTAAGAAGGAATCGGATTTGGGTAACTAAGGAGTTCAAAGTGTGACACTAAGAAGGAATTGGAGATGTGAAACTAAGAAGGAATTTGGAGATGTGCCACTGAGAAAGATTTGGAGATGTGGCACTTAGAAGAAAATGGAGATGTGACACTAAGAGGGAAATGGATATGTGACATTAAGAAGGAATTGGATAGTGGCACTAAGATGGAATTGGAGATGTGGCATTAAGAAAGAATTGGAGATGTCGCACTTAGAAGGAACTGGAGATGTGGCGTTAAGAAAGAATAGGAGATGTGGCACTAAGAAGGAACTGGGGATGTTGCGTTAAGAAGGAATCGGAGATGTGGCACTAAGCATGGTGTAATATTCAGAAAGAGTATGGGATGCGGTTTAAAGAAGGAATCAGGGGTGCGGCATTTTTTAAGGAATCAGAGATGTGGTTTTAAGAAGGCATTGGATAAATGATATTTAGAAGAAATATTGACGTGGCATTAAGAATGAATCTGGGAGGTGGTTTTAAAACAAATGAACAAGGGGTGTGATATAAATAATGAACAAGGCATGTGGTTTTAGAAGCAATCGAGGATGTAGTATTAAGAAGGAATCAGGGATGTGGTACAGAGAAGGGACGAGGAATTTTGTAAAAAACAATGAACAAGGGCTTTAGTATTAAGATCCAAAGGTTTATACAGTATTAAGAAGGAATCAGTGACGCAAAATTAAGAAGGAATCGATGATGTGGTATATATAATTTGTGATGTAGTATTAAGAATGAATATGTGATGTAGAATTCAGAAGGATCCATGAATGTAGTGTTTAGAAAAAATCACGAAGAGATGTGATCCTAATCAGGTATGTGGTTTAAGCTGGAACCATGGAAGTGGAATTAACAGAATCGTATATCTTGTTATAAAGAAGGAACCAGGGTTATTGAATTAAAGATACATCCAGGGGGTATTAAAAACGTATCAGGGCTGTATTGAAGATCAAGAAACATTGTTGCAGTAGTCTTTCTTTTTATAGTTTTACGTCCGTTTCTGCAAAGTTGAGCTAATTGGACGTCCGAAAACGGCTACAGAGGAACCCGGGCAACGCCTGATTATTTTCGATGGAGCCCTCTGTTCTTTTACGTTGTGGTAATAAGAAGGAATCGTTGCTTTAATAGAAGGAAAGTTGTGATATAAAAAAAGAAGGAATCGAAAATGGATTAGTTATAAGTAAAGGGGTGTGTAAGGAAAAGAAGGAGCCAGAAAAAAGGTATCGGAAATGTGGTATTAAAAAGAAAAGGGAAAATAAGAAGGAATAGAAGTTGCGATATTAAGAAAGATTCTAACATACACGCGACTTTGTCGCTATAAAATAAGAACACTTTTAGCGTTGTTGATTCTGTATTCTAACATGACGCGTGACGTTGCCACTATAAACAAAGCACAAAACTACCGTTGTTAAATCTGCATTATAACATGACACGCGACTTTGTCACTATAAACACAGAACACATTTAGCATTGTTGCTTCTGCAATGAACAACAGTCGGACAAATGACGTTACTTTTTCACGTAAATTACGTCATTTTGACCGAATAGCGTTAGCATTTACTACGCGACAGAAACTAATCTAGCGACATTTCATTCTTAATCAACTGCTTCTATCATGTTAGAATCAAAATAATAAATGCATTACCGTTGTTGATCGTCTGGTAAATCATGGTTTGTCGTTCAGATGCGTGTATTTAAACCACTCGGGCTAAAGCCCTCGTGATTTAATTACTACGCATCTGAACTCCGAACCATGATTTACCAGTCGATCAACAACGGTAAATTATTTATTATTTCTTAAATGAAGCACAGCGGGATCAGGGTTTTTCTTACACACGCGGTACTATGTGAGCTTGCTATCTAATTTTGATCTTTAAAGTTCATGTATACAACATCAGCTAGGGTTTGTTTCTGACAAGTTTAAAAGTCCAACTAAAAAAATAAAACGAACTTGAATAATTTAGAAAAATAGCAAATCATATTATATGTTTTAGACAAAAACATAACACGGAACGATGCAACGAGTAGAACACCCTATTTATGAATCGACGAGCATAGGCTAACTTCTAGTTAGCCCCGTATTTGATCATATTTCTTTTGAGAGCACCCCTCTAGTTTTAGCCCTTTCGCCGCCGTAGTCGCCTAAATGCGCCGCTGAAAATAGTGCAGTCCCAGATCAAACGCCGCCTTAAAGGGCGTCTGATCTGGGGCTTCACTGCAACAAATATCATTCCCATGTAAACATTTTCGGAATAAATAAAGTTTATTCAAATATTTTTGTTATTTATTTCGTTAAAACATTTGATCCAAAACCAACAATAACCGACAATTTTAAATTTGTCGTCGAAATGTTTAATCCAATCAGGCCGCGTGTTCACTAAAGTTATCACGGCCAGCTGAGAACTTGCTCAATCCTAAAACTTCAACTTCAGACATTGACCTTAAATTTGATGAAACTACACTCGAACTTCGATGGGTCGAGCACGGTTGGCTCGAATTCATGTTTGTCGAACAAATTATTTATGGACCAAATCATAAAAGTTTTTGTTGTGCTAGCACTTAAATTAGTTGCAAAGACTATTTTGATAAGTCTCAATTTCTGGAAGTTCGAATGAAATTCGAACTTCCTGTAATTAAGACTTATCAAAAAAGTCCCTGCAACTTCGAGCCAACGAAGTTCGACTGTACACTAAACATTTGACTTCCAGTAAAAGGTTTTCAGCGGCAATAAAATTAACGAAAGATTTAAAATTTGAAAATTTGAGATTGAGCAAAATCTCAGTCTATGCGGTGGACATAACTCTAACGAAATCAAATAATATAGAAACTTGGCAATTTTCTGATTATTTTTGAATATTTTATTGTATTTCTGTATGCAGATCAAACTCAGCACCTGATGTGGATCCAAAATATTGTAGAAGTGATAGTGTTCAGTGTCTAACGCATTAGATGCTAAAGAAAGGCGTTTCTCAAACTATAGTCGTGATGGTCAATTTTTCCAAACAGTCTGTATCTAGATCAGATATCAATTTAAGCGGCGTGTAATCCGGTTCCATACTGCTTGACACACTTCCAAACAAACTCATAAAATTAGTGGAATTAGATGCAATTTCAAGGTGCAATAGACGAGGGTTTGAGCAGACGGCAACTTTGGCAGTAGGACCGGGGTAAAGTGAAAGTGGGATTCAGCTTTTGCAAGCGATGTCGTTCGTAGGTTCGCGACGAGGAAGTTTAATCCATGCTTCCTGTTGATGTATCATTTAATTGAGAACACTACAGATAAACCGAACAATTCATAATTTATGCAATCTAGCATTTTTGTGATGTACAGAAGTACGAAAAGATGTCTCATTTGTGTGTAGCTGCTTGATGAAGGTATGTATATCTCCAACATGTAGTATTCGTGCAACAGTGGACAGTGCTTGTAGGGGTACAGTTACAGAGACTGTATATCTCCAACATATAGTATTCGTGCAACAGTGGATATTGCTTGTAGGGGTACAGTAACAGAGACTGTATATCTCCAACATATAGTATTCGTGCAATAGTGGACAGTGCTTGTAGGGGTACAGTTACAGAGACTGTATATCTCCAACATATAGTATTCGTGCAACAGTGGACAGTGCCTCTAGGGGTACAGTAACAGAGACTGTATATTTCCAACATATAGTATTCGTGCAACAGTGGACATTGCTTGTAGTGGTACAGTAACAGAGACTGTATATCTCCAACATATAGTATTCGTGCAACAGTGGACATTGCTTGTAGGGGTACAGTAACAGAGAATGTATATCTTCAACATATAGTATTCGTGTAACAGTGGATATTGCTTGTAGGAGTACAGTAACAGAGACGAAAGATTTCCCAAGTCTGCGTATAGAGGTCAGCTGAATATTGTGTAAGTAGAACACAATTTTCTTGATTTTATGTCTACAATTGTTTTCTTGAGGATATAAACATGGCGGTTATGGAAAGATAACGCCGCCTTATTGTTTAATTTTGCATTATATGCTGTTTTAGACTCATCCCTTACGAAAACATCTGATGAAAAGGAAGATTTACAAACGGAAACGATACTGCTAATTGAATGATTTTGAAAAAAATGATGATAATGAAGCATTTGCTCATCATGAGCAAATGCTCGATTTCCCACAATAAATTCAGAGGCGTGGTAAGGCGTGTCGTCTACAAGGTAACATGTACTCGTAATATGTAAATATTGTAACAAAAAATCATAATAAATAGTATCAAATGCATTTTCAAAATCAGAAAAAAATAATAAACATGGACTATGTTTCGTTAATACAGGATGTAGACGTTCTTCAAGTAGTCTCACATGTTCTCCTATATATCACCCTTGACGAATCCCGTGAGTATATGGTTAGTAATTGATGGTATACCATTTTCATTCTGTTAGCTATAGTTTTTGCTTCGATTTTATAATCAATATGTGAAAGACTTATTGATCTCCAATGTTTTGATAATATGTTGTCTTTGTCTTTAGAGAAAAATGTTAAAAACCTATGTGATTGTAGTTCACTAACCTTTCCATCTTCAATCTTCAAAATGATAATAAGAGAAATAATAAAAGACTCTGTGACTGTAGTTCACTAAACTTTCCATCTTCAAAATGATAATGAGAAATGTTAAAAAACTATGTGATTGTAGTTCACTAAACTTTCCATCTTCAGAATGATAATGAGAAATGTTAAAAGACTATGTGATTGTAGTTCACTAAACTTTCCATCTTAAGAATGATAATGAGAGCAATGTTAAAAGACTATGTGATTGTAGTTCACTAAACTTTCTATCTTCAGAATGATAATGAGAAATGATAAAAGACTCTGTGACTGTAGTTCACTAAACTTTCCATCTTCAAAATGATAATGAGAAATGTTAAAAGACTATGTGATTGTAGTTCACTAAACTTTCCATCTTCAGAATGATAATGAGAGAAATGTTAAAGGACTATGTGATTGTAGTTCACTAAACTTTCCATCTTCAGAATGATAATGAGAGAAATGTTAAAAGACTATGTGATTATATTTCACTAAACTTTCCATCTTCAAAATGATAGTTTAAGGAACTGACAACCTATATTTTTATATCTTCCCAAAAATGTTTATAAAATTCAAGAGTTTATCTGTCAGATCCTGGACTTTTATCATTTTTCATTTGTTTCAGTGTATTCTCATTTATATTTTGTTAGTTTGCCTTTGTATTTTATTTTATCTGTTCGTGTAGTTATTCTTATAAAAATACTAAAAAAGTTTTATTTTGAAATATGTCTGTTAGTTTTGCAATAAAAAATACTGCATTTTTTCAGATAATATTTCATTTTAATCTCCACATTATCTTGAACTTGTATATATTTAAAACTAATAGTAACTTATGATCAGATCTTGTTTTCTTTTTTAGTGATGAGAAATATATTTAACAAAGTTTGCTATGCATCACAGTATAACACTTTCCTCCACAGAGGCGCCTTCTAGCCAGACATCCACTAAGCGACTCAAGTCGAGATCTTGCTCAAACTCAAATTTTCAACATTTGATATCTCACTCAATCTTATTGCCACTGCACTAAAACTTTGTCTGCCTGCGAAATATTCAATGTTTCACAAGCAGACAAAACTATAGTTCAGTAGTAATACAATTGAGGGCAATTGAAATTTTGAGCTTGAGCACGATCTCAACGAGAGACGCTTAGTGAAAGCCGTGCCTAGTGCATATGCAACTGATGATTATTGAACACATTGTGCGTAGGAAATAAGCAAATGCTTCATTTACGATATTGATTTCAATACTATTCAAAAATGGTATGTTCCTTTTGCTTAGATTTTCATATTTTTCACCAGAGCATTTCATTGTGGATTAGTCTAAAACTAGCATATGCAGGAAAGGGATAAAACATTGAATTTAATTTTCTACAATATTATCAAGTTCCTGTTATTTGTTTGTCAGCTCGGTATATTTTATTTTACTATAAATTTATTATGATAGGAGTATGGTATCTGCTCTTTTATTGATTTTATCAAATCGTTTAGTTTTTAGCTCTACTGGCCAAAGGCCAGAGAGCTTATGTCGTCACGCGGTATCCGTCGCCCGTGCGTTCGTGTGTCCGTGCGTGCGTCCGTCCATAATTGTTTGTTTATGCTCTACAGTCCCGAGTGTTGATGGTATCTCGATCAAACTCATGCAGTAGTTAGATATCTATGAGAGCTCGGATCCTTTTGAAAACCAGCAAGATCCGCCCATGCATGACTGGATTTGACCCTCGAATTAGTCAAAATTACTATAATACAGCTTGTTTACGTGATAAAGTCTCTATTTCTTTTTGGTTCTTCATCAAGCTTATACATTAGTTAGATATGCATATGAGCTTAGCTCCTTTTCAAAAACCAGCCAGATGCATGACTGGACTTCGGCCCTTGAAATTGTCAAAATTGCTTGTCAAAATGGCTATACTACAGTTTGTCTGCGCAATCAAGTCTTTTTTTTATTTTTGGATCTTCACCAAACTTATACAGTAGTTAGATATTTATAAGAGCACTGTTCCTTATGAAAACCAATGTGATTCACTCATGCATGACTGGATAATGTCCCTTGAAATTGTCAAAAATTGCTATAATACAGCTTGTTTATGCCTTAACGTCTCCATTTCTTTTCCGATCTTCACCAAACTTATACAGTAGTCAGGTATCTATAACAGCTTGATTAATTTCGAAATTCAGCCAGATCAATCTATGCACGACTGGATTACGTTCCTTTAAATTGTCAAAATTGCTATTACACAGCTTGTTTATGCCAGAAAGGCTTCATTTCTTTTCTGATTTTCACCAAACTTATACAGTAGTTAGATATCTATGACAGATCGGATCCTTTTTGAAAAATCGGCTAGATCAACTTGCATGATTGGAATATGGGCCTTGAAATTGTCAAAATTGCTATAATTCAGCTTGTTTACATGAAAAAGTCTCAACTTCTTTTCCGATTTTCACCAAACTCATACAGTAGTAAGAAATCAATAACAGCAAGGTTTCTTTCAAACATCAGCCTGATCTGCCCATGCATGACTAGATTATGGGCCTTGAAATTGTCAAAATTGCTATATTACAGCTTGTGAACACAATTGTCTCCATTTCTTCTCCGATCTTCGCCAAACGTTTGCTTATTCATCTTCCCATTTGTTACCCATACATACAAATGACCAATAGAACCAAGCCAGTAGAGCATAGGCCCTCATTGGCCTCTTGTTTTGTAAGTAAGCTGAATAGCTGATGTTCTAATTTCTTATACAATCTTTATAACTTCCCATACTATTGACGTAGTGGACTTGTTATTAATATTTACGGTTTTATCAATACTGTTACAAAATTTGTTTTGGTAGTCATCATCACCTAACAAACTATTGTTTAATTTAGAATAGCTCAATTTCCTTTGCATTTTGAAATATTTAATGACATATTTATTACATAGTGATGTTTTATAACCCGCTCTTATCGCACTGGTGCAGCACAACCCAGTAAGCATGTCGACATTAAGAAATAATCTATTCTAGATGAAACATGGATCCTTTTACTTGATACAATTTTTATTTTGTCTTTGTTTTGGGTGCTGAGATCGCCAAATATCGGTAAGATTGATATTCTGAATTATATCATGGAGTGATAATTACATGTCTTATGTGTTACTTATGCTTCCATTTCTTTCGATATTAAGATTTAAGACTATGTTGATGTCTCCTTATACACATATTAATAATCTTTATTTTCTGAAGGTTATGCGTGAAGTTTATCAAATACAGTTTGGTTGTTATTATTAGGACCATAGCTATGAATAAAGAATGTTTATGTTCAACACTAACTTCTCAAGTGACTGTTATCTAACCTGGATGATTTCTGTATTTTCGCCTTTTTGAGAAAAAAAACTGTGATTACTTAAAATAGCTATTCCACCTCTGTTTGAGATTTTACCTGTTTTCGCTTTTCTTTGTTCCCAAAGCCTTAAATATTTATAGAGGGAACCCTAAAATACAGCTTTAAATTAGATGAAAATGTTTATAGCGTGAGAAGCGGGTTGCTAAAATATATGTTTTTTAATATTTAGAGAGAATATAAACCTATCACTAAAGGGCTGCCACTTTATTAATGAACAATTACTAAACAGTCGTCTGCTGTTTTCTGCATACCAATATGAATTACTGCTGTATACGCCTAAAGGTATCAGTATGTAAACCACAAAACTCTTTTAAAATAGCCGGTCGTTGCCACAGATGCCCGAGGTAAATGTTACCTCCCTTTGAAAAACACTTGGATTGTCGTTCTTTCAATAGGGAAACAAGAGCAGTCTTCAACCCCTCGCCATTTCTAAACTAAACATTGCCGGGTCTAATTTTCAACATTCTAGAAAATGTGGACCCCATGCCATTCATAAAATACACACGGGTTCAACTAGACGCCATTTAAGAAATGACCTTTTTTCTCGTTAGAGAATGAAATTCTTAGATTGTCAAGTCATAGACATGCATTGTACAATCTTGTACAAAAGCTAGGTGATCAATGGTCAGAAGCATATGTGAAGGTTGAGACAATAGTAAATGAATTTGAAAATGTT
>JAULCE010010014.1:0-22789 GCA_032359355.1 Macoma nasuta | reverse complement strand
CTCCACCATCCATTTTCTATATAACGATATTTACGCCCCCAACAAACAAAGTTTGGGGGGTATATAGGAGTCGCCCTTTGGTCGGTCAGGCGGGCGGTCGGTCTGTCCGTCTGCCCATCTGTCCGTCCGTTGCAATTTTCCTTGTCCGGAGCATAACTTGAAAACTACTGGATGGAATTTCATAAAATTGTATACAATGGTAATACTCAATGAGAGGAAGTGCAGTGTTCAGGAACCATAACTCTATTTAGCCTCTAAAAATTACAGAGTTATTGCCCTTTGTTACTTTTTCTTGTCCAAAGTAATGGATGGGGTTTCATAAAACTTAATACTATTGTACAGCTCAATTAGAGGAAGTGCAGTGTACAGGAACCATAACTCTATTTTGCCTTATTACAGAGTTATTGATATGTGATGGTATTTCTTGTCGCCGTCTGTTGCAATTTTCCTTGTCCGGAGCATAACTTGAAAACAACTGGATGGAATTTCATAAAATTGTATACAATGGTAAAGCTCAATGAGAAAAGTGCAGTGTACAGGAACCATAAGTCTATTTTGCCTTTTTTACGGAGTTATTGGCCCTTTGTTACTTTTTCTTGTCTGGAGCATAACTTCAAAACTACTGTATGGAATTTCATAAAACTTTATACAATGGTAAAGCTCAATTTAGAGGAAGTGCAGTGTACAAGAACAATAACTCTATTTTGCCTAATTACGAAGTTATTGCCCTTTGTTACTGTTTATTGTCCGGAGCATAACTTGAAAACTTCTGTATGGAATTTAATAAAACTTTATGTAATGGTAAAGCTCAATGAGAGGAAGTGCAGTGTACAGGAACCATAACATTAATTTACCTAAATACGGAGTTATTGCCTTTTGTTACTTTTTCTTGTCCAGCGTATTACTTGAAACTATTGGATAGAATTTGATAAAACTTCATTCAATTGGAAAAGCTCAATGAGGGAAGTGCAGTGTACAAGAACCATAACTCTAATTTACCTAATTTCGGATAAGCTGCCTTTTGTTACTTTTTCTTGTCCGGAGTATAACTTGAAAACTACTGGATGGAATTTAATAAAACTTCATACAATGGTAAAGCTAAATGGGAGAAAGTACAGTATACAGGAACCATAACTCTTATACAACTTATTAATGAGTTATTGCCCTTTGTATAGGAACTATAACTATAATTTTCCTAATTACAGAGTTGCCCCACATTCAAATTTTTTTCTTGTAATTGTTAAATATTGCGGCAATGCCCTTTTAGATCAAAGGCTACCATTTTGGGGTTTTAATCACCTTTAGTGATAGCATAGCTAGAATAAGTTTAAATATGTTTGACCCGAATCAGACAATTCCTATTGGAGCTGCCTGATGGTTAGCGAAAAAGGACCTGTTTGATTTAGGCATATACTGATCGTTCATAAAAAAGCTTTAGTGCTTATATGAAGCAAACAACTTGAGAATGACTAAACCGTTTCCTCTGCAGGTCTTCCTCACTGACTATGAAGCCAATACTGTCCAAACACTCTTGAAGCATGGAGACGTATTTAACATCCAGACCCGGTCTTTCAGATTTGAATACTACAGTGACACAAGTTCTAAAAGTGATAATGAAGATAATGTAGGAGATAGAGATTATGCTGATGATACTAAAATGGTAATGGAAGAAAGTGAGGATACAACACCAGTAGAGGAAGAAGTAGGTAGTAACAATACTGAGAATGTAGATAACGACTCTTTGTCTGGTAGAAACAGCCCAGCTTATATTGATTCTAGGTGTGAAAAGAATGAAGATGACATGCAGGAAGTTGAGGAAGAAGAAGAGTTTGAGAATGATGCAGATCCAGACTACACCCCTGGTTCTGTTTCTGAAATGGACAGTGATGGAACTTCTGATGTAGACTTTGATGAAGATTGTGATAAAGCTATAAATGATTCAAATGACGCAGCTGATGCTCAACTATGTGAAAGACATACTGATGTTGATTTGGATTATGGTATAAACAATGCCTGTACATCAAACACTGAGAATTTTCATGCTGATAACTCTGACGATGACAGTCAAGTTTCAACAGTTCTTCCTTATTTCAACTCAACGGAAAAGGAAGTTGTTCTACAAAAGTCCATGGAGGTCAATGATGAAACGGTGCGAAAGTTTTACTGCTGCTTCTACTGCAGTAAGATGTATTCCAGAATTTCACGACACTACACTCAAGTTCATGCAAATGAGGTTGATGTTGGGAAAATTCTTGCACTTCCAAATAAGTCCCGACAGAGGAAGACTTTGTGGGCATCACTTGTAAACAAGGGAAACTTTCACCACAACTATGATGTGCTTCAAAAACAGGATGGTGTTATTATACCTAAATATAGGCCACGTCAGCAGCAGGAGAAAGAACCCAAGAAATACATACCTTGTCAATTTTGTCTCGGATCTTATGTTGACAAGAAACTATGGAAACACCAACAAACTTGTTCTGTTAGGATTCAAACATGTAGTGAAAACTCGAGACAAGCCAGAGGAAAAGGTGTACAAAATGGAAAATTGTTGCTTCCCAGCACAGTCGGATCAAGAAGCTTGTATGAAAATGTGCTCATCAAAATGAGGGATGATTCCATAACCAAGGCTGTACAGACAGATCCTTTGATATTGTCATTTGGTACAAGACTTTATGAGAAGATGGGACAGCATCTTCACCAACATAAGTACATAACCCAGAGATTGAGAGAGCTTGGAAGATTGCTGATCAAAATGAAACGGGAAAATTCAGATTTAGAACCCTATTGTCTGAAAGCTTGTGTATTACCTTGTAACTGGGAAAAGCTTGTCGATGCAGTCAGGCAAACTGCCGGATATGACGAAAAAAGTCATAAATATGTCACTCCATCAATACCGCTGAAACTGGGCCACAGCTTGTCAAAGTGTGCAAAGCTAGTGAAAACAGAATCTATAATGAACAATGATGAGACGGCAAGAGAAAACGCTGAAAACTTTTTGGTACTGTACTCATGTGAATGGGCAGAACGAATATCATCCCAAGCTCTTACTACACTTAATGAAGCAAAATTCAACAAACCAATGTATTTGCCATTAGCCCAAGATGTCAAATTACTACATTCTCATTTAGAGAGCATAGGTGAAATCTTGAAAGAAAGAATTCAAAATGACCTTAGTCATTACAGTGACTTGGCTGAAGTTTGCCTTGCACAGCTTATACTGTTTAACAGAAAGAGAAGTGGGGAAGCTGAAAGAATACAGATTCAGGAGTTCAGAGAGGGTTTATGCCAAAAGGATAGACCAATAGATTCAAGTATAATGGATTCATTGTCAAAGTTCGAAAGAGAGCTGTGTACATCACACTGGAGAATTGAAATAAGAGGGAAAAGGGGTAGAAAGGTCCCAGTGCTTTTTACTGAAAAAGTTCGGAGTAATGTAGAAGCACTGTTGGAAGCAAGAACAAAAATGGATCTGTCAACTAAATACCTTTTCATAAAACCCAACAGCCTACATCCAATTAGAGGTAGTGATTGCATGAGGAAGTTTGCAAATGAATGTGGGGCAGAATGCCCGGAGCTATTGACCTCCACAAAATTACGCAAACACCTTGCCACAATGGCCCAGGTTCTAGGACTTACAGAAGGACACCAAGACATGCTAGCACAATTCATGGGACATGACATCCGAGTTCACCGTCAGTACTATCGTCTACCAGAAAACGTGTTAGAATTGGCGAAAGTATCCAAGATTCTACATCCCATAAACAAAGGATCCATATCTACCTTCAAGGGGAAAAATTTCGATGAAATTGAGTTTGATCAAACAGGTAATAAACTTGGTAGGGCTATCAGGTCTCAAGATTAGAGTCTTTTTTAACTGAACCATTACGAAATTTCTCAACCAGACCGTATGTTGTGCCCATTCATTAGAATTGTCTTGGAAACATAGGGTTTGGTTGATAAATAAGGATTTTAGCATTTGGGTTACCTTATCCTGAGGCCCTGGGGTATTGTAAGTCATCCACTAGGCCAGTCTGGTCTGTCTGGACTAAGTATTACACATTGCCGAACACACCACTTCCATAGTTGACAACAGATTGCAATGAAACTTCATACACACCACCAATAGAGCAGATAACAGGAGCTGTTCTTGTCTGCTACTACAACTATTTTTTTAAGATCCAGATCAGAGTTCACATTTAAATTCAGAGGCTGATCTTGATCTACTCTGCTTGCAATTAAATAAGCTCCTTTTTCTAGTGATTTTTATGCCCCCACCACTAAAAGAGGGGGGTCATATAGATTTGCCCTTGTTCGTCTGTCCGTCCGTCTGTCTGTCTGGGCGATTAAAACGAGCTAAGAGGCCATGGGGTGGAGCCAAACACAAAAGAAACACAAAAGAATCCTTTCACTCATTCCGTATGGCCCCTTGCTAACAATAGACACAAGGGGCCATTTCCTTTGATCTAGAACAATGGAAATGGCCCCTAAACCAAAAATGTTGTGTCCGTCCCGAAAAGTTTGTGTCGTCCATAACTCTAAAAGCGTTTGAAGTACAGACTTGAAACTTCATGGATGTATTATTCAGGGTGTGAATTTGTGCACCTGGGTATTTTCATCTGGCCATATTTATATTTACTGAGTTATGGGCATTGATTTAGTGAAAAAAAGGCATTTTAAGTTTGTGTCATCCGTAACTCTAAAAGCATTTGTAGTACAGACTTGAAACTTATGGATGTATTACTCAGGGTGTGAACTTGTGCACCTGGGTATTTTCATTAGGCCAAATTTTATATTTACGGAGTAATGCATGGGCCTTGATTTAGTGAATTTTTGTGTCATCCGTAACTCTAAAAGCATTTGTAGTACATACTTGAAACTTCATGGATGTATTATTCAGGGTATGAACTTGTGCACCTGGGTATTTTCACCCCTCTAAAATTTATATTCACAGAGTTATGGGCAAAGCGGCATTTTTAGTTTGTGTCGTCCATAACTCTAAAAGCGTTTGTAGTAGTGACTTGAAACTGCATGGATGTATTATTTAGGGTGTGAATTTGTGCACCTGAGTATTTTTAGCCAGCTAACAAAAATTTTTACGGAGTTATGGCCTTGATTTATTGAAAAATCTGCATTTTTGACAAAGCGCTAGTGGGGGCATCTGTGTCCTATGGACACGTTTTCTAGTTTGAACTAAAAACGGATCCGACAATCCAATGACTAAGTCGTACGTAGAAAAATCATTTTTGCATGTAGATCTTTATCAAGATTTGTTTTAAAGGAAAACTTTCTTTAACTATTGATAGTTGAACTAACTATTGAGATAGTAATCGACTTGAAAATAAGCTATCGATATATTGTTATCGAGAGCAAAGCTATTGCAATAAGTCGACTTCTTGACCTACATGTATTGTTACACCTAATGAACAAAGTCTGGTTTTCATTTGACAAGGTTTCTGTTCACTATCAAAGTGGTGTTACAGGGGTATTTGTCACATTCAGTGACTGTTCTAGTTTATTCTGCTGCAAAATTCTGCTTATAGTCGTCTGCACCGCTTGTCATTGTAATAGGTGTCGCTCAGCAGGATACATATACATACCCCATAATTTTTTCTCGTTGTAAATGAGATGTGGATCCAACAAGTTTTTTCCTGAATGGCGCTATATAATCTATACAGTGTTGCAGTGCCGTAAAACCCAACTCAAAATCAGCAGGATACATGTTGAACTTGACAATTGCAATTTCCCAGCTCTTTAGAATTCTGTCTCTTGAAACTCTGACAGACTATCAAAGATGATGGATAACTGGTTGTTCACACCTTTGAATTTGAAACATTGTGTTAGTTTGACACCTTTAATATAAAGTAAGATTTCTCCATGGGACAAATCTAGCGATACTAAGATTTTTATTGATCAATGATGAATTTCCCTGTTTACTAGTGTTTGGTATAGGATAATGACACTCCTACACTTGATTGGTTAAGGGCTAGGCCAATTCTGAATCGGCGGAATGCCGTATGGTGATTGGCAGGGAGCAGCGGGTGTTTGGAAGAAATCGCCACCTGCTGCTCTGCCACAGCTAGATAAAGAGATTAACATTTTGCCAGACCCCCATAAAATCCTAGAAATTGATATCTTCTCAGACCAATAAGGACAGCAGGGTCTTTGTCACGGCAGGACGGCGCTGGCCATTTGGGAACGGTCGCTGGGCCTGCTATTAGTGTACTAGCTGAATAACTGTGTGTAAACCGCTTTGTCAACATAACTATCGACTAAACCTGTGTAATTGACACGTCAAACACACGGTGTATCGCAATAAATGTTTTGCCATTTTCATCACTGGTTGTGAGAAATTTTAGCTCAAGCAAGATTTACCTCTGCATCTTTTGGTGTTTTTGTGTGTAAAAAAAATATCTCTAGCAAATATACTTTTAATCAAAGATAATACTTGTTTCAATTTTTCAGGCTGTCCAACTGGTTGGCATGGCTTTGTTGACATCCTGTTTGAAAACAGCATGCCTACAAGAGTGACGGGTAAAGGAACAGGTAGTGGTGATGCAGAAGAGGAGGATGACGAGGACCGGTGTTCTGTTTTTTCAGACAGCAGTGGGTCTTCGATAGAGGTTAAGTCATCAAAACACTTTACCGATCATGATGTCATGCAAATGAAATCTCAGTGTATTGCATTTTCATTTTTGCAAAAGAAGACAGATCCAACATTGAAGAACTACCTTACACCAGCTTTAGGTATATGCAAAAAGAAAGTAAAGGTTCTCTTTTATGACTGTGACAATGACATTCTTTTAACATCAGAAGATCTAAATTTCGCTGCATCTGACAAAACATTTGATTATGCAGTGATTATGCTGTTGTGGCTTACTTTGAATTATAAGCTGTTCTGCACGGGTGTGCCAGACAACATCAAGCAGTTCAAAGCCAATTTTCATGAATGTGCGGGAGAAAATTTGAATGCCTATATAGATGATATACGTTATAAGCTTTCCATGAAGAAAACAGAGCAAACTGAGACAAAAGTTCGAAAAGGAGTAAATCTCACTCCTGTATTTCCCCCATATTATTATCCTTTGAAAGACTGAAAATTGTCGTCTGCAATAGAGCTGCAACGATTCACTAACAGCTCGATTCGATTCGATTCCGATACCAATGATGCCGATTCGATTATTTTCGATTCGATTTCCTTTTTACTTACTGCTGATGTACATATTTATTTATATATTGAAAAGTGTTTACTTAGTGCAATGCATATGGAAAACTACTTCAAACTAGAACTGTTTTCATCATGAACATATTTGATTCAACAACACTTTGCATACAACATAAACTATATGTCGATACAATTTAAACCAACACAAATAGCCACATTATCTGACTAAACCACATCAACAATCATATGTATACATTATACTAGTTTATTCATGCTCATTGTCTGATGAATGGTAATTAGCTAGTGTGACTAGAAAATATAAGTTAAACATTATAAACACACATGTTGATGATTATCTGTTGATTGTCTGTTGATTGTGTGTAGAAAATTCTAATTTTAAACAAAAAGTTTTAACATCTTCGCTTTTGAGAAAACACAAACAGTCAAATCAATCTACTGCCCATTGTTATGCTTAGAACAGGTCATGTGGAATGAAAAGGTTTAGGTTTAGAATGAGGACGAAGTTGACGGCATGACCGGCATTTCTAAAACGTTAATCGAGTGTTTTCTTTGTAAATGCTGTATTAAATTCTAGTCCAAATAATTCGACCCCAGTGAAAATTGAGCTACTTTGGGTTTTGGCAATTTGCTACGGATGTCATCGGTCAAAACAAAACATATCTTACTATCCCAGACGGAGCATTAATGAGACTACATTATACATTAAATTCATGGAACTGTCAGTGAATTTTTGTGTTCCAACCGCTCGCTGATTGCGTAATATTACCATGTTTTCTCCGTGGGAGAAGCCATGTTACTAAACAAGCCGTAACCAGAAATGCAAATCTATCATTGAATGAATGCCAGAATTACTATCGACCAACATTTCGCTGCGTAGCTTAGTCGGAAAGTCTTCGTAACGATTTTATTTTTATGTTTCGTAAGCGGCTATTCCTTATTTTTAAATTCATTATTGTCAATGACTAAGCGATGTATAAATAAAATGTAAATAAAGCTGACTTCCGTTTTCAATGCACGCCGATTATTTCAATAAATACAACCTTTCCAGATCCTAATAAAGATATTACAGGATGCATAAAATGCGTATTCAACGGACTATATATGGCACGACAGAGTTGCCGTTCCTTATAACACGAATCGAATCGAATTTCGGGGGTCCTGAATCGAAATCGAATCGGCGACCTCAGAACCGGTTTTTCGATGCATCGGGACGAATCGTTGCACCTCTAGTCTGCAATATTTTCGTCTGCAAATTGTGTCGTCTGCTCATATTTTCAAATATGTTTTTAACTTTTTTATTGGTCGAATAAATACAATCTGATTGTCAAACAGCCTGGAGTTTGGTCAGACGCCGAGTCACTCGGCGTCTGATCAAACTCCAGGCTGTTTGCAAAGGTTATTACAATTACGTTTTTTTACGCTACAGTCTTCCAAAGGATATTTCTAAATTATTATACAGAAATGTTCCTTGTGTGACCCATTATGAGATTGTTTTAAGTGCTTGTAATTATTCCCCCAACCCGTCATAGTAATGGTCTGGGTCTGTCCTCAGTTTTAGCTCTACTGGCCAAAGGCCAGAAGAGCTTATGCCGTCACCTGGTGTCTGGTGTCTGTCCGTGTGTCCGTCCGTAAACAATTGTTTGTTTATGCTCTAAAGTCTTTAGTTATGATCTAATCTCAATCAAACTTATACAGCAGTTAGATATCCATAAGAGCTCCGTTCCTTTAGTCAAAATTACTACAAAACAGCTTGTTTATGCTCTCATTTCTACATTTCTTTTCTGATCTTCACCAAACTTATACAGTAGTTATATATACATAAGAGCTCGATGCCTTTCGAAAAACAAAATTACTACAAAACAGCTCTAAATTCGCTATTTCTTGTCTGATCTTTACTAAACCTATACAGTAGTAAGATATCCATAAGAGCTTGGTTACTTTTGAAAACCAGCCAGATTCGCCCATGCATGACTGGATTATGGCCCTTGAATTAGTCAAAATTACTACAAAACAGCTTGTTTATGCTCTTAATTCTCCATTTCTTTTCTGATTTTCACCAAACTTATACAGTAGATAAATATGCATATGAAATCATTTCCTTTCGAAAACCATCCCGATTTGCTTATGAACGACTGGATTATCTTCCGTGAACTTGTCGAAATTGCTATAAAACAGCTTGTTTACGCCATTATATTAAGCCTTCATTTCAAATTTGATCTTCACCAAACTTATACAGAAGTTAGATATGCAAATGAGTTCAGTTCCTTTCGAAAACCATCCAGATTGGTTTATGAATGACTGGATTATCTCCCTTGAAATTGTCAAAATTGCTATAAAACGGCTTGTTTGTGGAAAAAGTCTACATTTCAAAACATATCTTCACCAAACTTGTACAGTTGTTAGATATCTATGAAAAGGACTAAACGAACCAAGCCAGTAGAGCACAGGCCCTCATGGCCCTCTTGTTTGTCCATGGCATAACTCCTAAAATATTTCAGTTATTAACTTGAAAATTCATAGTGGATATATTATGACTAGATGGAGTGCATTGTATATAAAAGAACCATACTTCTACATTCAATTTTAGCTCTACTGGCCAAAGGCCAGAGAGCTTATGTCTTCATGTGGTGTCTGTTAGTGCCTGTGTGCGTCCGTAAACAATTGTTTGTTTAAGCTCTAAAGTCTTGACTTTTGAGCGTATCTCAATCAAACTTATACAGTAGTTATATATCCATGAGAGCAAAACCAGCCAGATCCGCCCATGCATGACTGAATTATGGCCCCTGAATTGGTCAAAATGGCACCTGCTTAAACAATTGTTTGTTTATGCTCTAAAGTCTTTAGTTTTGATCGTTTCTCAATCAAACTTATACAGTAGTTAGGTATCCATGAGAGCTCGGCTTCTTTCGAAAACCGGCCAGATCCGCCCATGCATGACTGGATTATGTCCCTTGAATTAGTCAAAATTACTACAAAACAGCTTGATTAAACTATGAATTCTCCATTTCTTTTCTGATCTTCACCAATCTTATTCAGTAGTTAGATATGTAGATGAGTTCAGTTCCTTTTGAAAACCATCCAGATTAGCTCATGAACGACTGGATTATCTCCCCTGAAATTGTCGAAATTGCTATAAACGGCTTGTTTATGCCATTAAGTCTCCATTTCAAATCTGATCTTCACCAAACTTATACAGTAGTTAAATATCTGTGGCAGCTCTGGGAAATTGACCTAACAAAACAAGCCAGTAGAGCACAGGCCCTCATGGGCCTCTTGTTTGTAGTTATTCCCCTTTTTATATTTTCATGATTTTCATTTTATCCGGGGCATAACTATACTAAAGTATTTCAGATATTCACTTGAAACTTCATATGTGGATACAATATGACCAGACGGAGCGCGATGTCTATTGACGAAGTCGTGTCTGCTCTGTAACTCGTACATGCATGCATGAATTTTGAAATGCTATGGCACAAATGTACACCACAACAAGACGATATTCAGGGCGCATGATTCAGGCATGTGTGTCAAAGGTCAAGGTCACATCTCTGGTCAAATGTGTTGGCCTAAAATTTCGAAATGCTTCCTCAAAAATGTTAACCACAACAAGACGATGTGCAGAGCGTATGATTAAGGCATGTGTGTCAAAGGTCAAAGTCATAAATTAAGGTCAAATGTGTTAGCCTCAGATTTTTAAATGCTTTGACACAAATGTTCACCGGGTCCGTCGTGGCCGAGAGGTTAGAGTCTCCGACTTGAAATCCCTTGGTCCCTCACCGCTGTGGGTTCGAGCCTTGCAAGGGGCGATATCTTTATATGTGAGGAAGCCTTCCGGCTGGCTTGCGATAGGTCAGTGGTTCTACCCAGTTGTCCGTCTGTGCAACTCAGACGGGTTTCTGGGGTCTTCCTCCACTTGGTTTAGCCGGACGTCGCGCAATGACTGCAATACTGTCGAAGTGACGTAAAACCCAACACAAAAACAAAAACAAATGTTCACCACAAAAGACAAGCAGTGCACATGATCAGGTATGTGTGTTAAAGATAAAGGTCACAAATCAAGGTCAAATCTCCCCTTGAAATTTGCCATTATTAATGCTTCAGTGTCAAGTAGCATAGGTAGTTTATGGCGCAAACTAATCCTTCAGTTTTTGACAGATTGCAATGAAAGTTAGTATACATAATCAACATAAATAATAAAGGTGAAATACATATTTTTTGGTGTGTATGCATATAAGCATTGCATAGTTATGTTCTGTTGAACTTAGACATAATTGCAGAAATTTAAGGATTTGGGCATTGGTAGATATCCTTAAATTTTCAAATCAATGTGAAGAATGTTTGCACACACAATCAACATGAGTAGTAGATGTGTAACACATATCTTGGTGTGCTATGCATCAAGGCATTCAGATTATGTCTTCTTGACAGAAATTTGAGGAATTTGAAAAAGGTTACTAAGCTTGTAAGAGTCGAGCCCTTTACCACTCGGCTAACGTCCCCCAGTTGATACTTGGTATACATCATCAACATGAATGGTAGAAGTGCAAGACGTATTTTTGGTGCATATACCCCAAGACATTTCAGAGTTATCTGCCCTTGAACTTGGGCATTCAATATAGTATTTACTTATATGTATCAGATGGCATATTGGCTTGTTACAAGGAGGCGGATGGAGGTATTTGTCACATTCAATGACTGTTCTGGTTATTTCTGTGATTGGAACTTTACACCAAAAAGTATATAATTTAAAGTCATGCTAATTATTAACATATGTATTTAATTATGGAGAGCAATACAATTTCATTCAAATTGTAATGTAAATGTTTTTATACCCCCATCAATCAAAGTTTGGGGCGATTCTGGAATCACCCGACCGTTGGTCGGGCGATCGGTCTGTCCACAGATCTGTGCGGTGGGTCTGTCCACAGGTAACATATACAATTTGTGGAGCGAACTCCTCCTTCAGTTTTTGACGGATTACAATGATACCTGGTATACTTCATAAACATGAATGGTAGAAGTGCACGACGTATTTTTGGTGCATATACCTTAAGACGTTTTATAGTTATCTGCCCTTGAACTTACGCATTTTCCTTACAACATTGTGCAGACTTGTTAAACTTGTTAGACAGGGTAGGTAGTTTGTGGAGCGAACTACTCTTTCATTTTTCAATGGATTGTAATGAATGCTTGTATACATAATTAGCATTGATAGTAGATGTGCAAGACTTATTTTTGAATCAAATATTTAAATACAGTTTAGTAAAGTGCCGAGTTATCTGTATAGGATGGCATCTTGCTTTGTGACAAGGAGGCGGTATGGGGTATTTGTCACATTCATTGACTGTTCTAGTTGTTTTTGTCAAAATCTTCAGTTTAATATTTTGATGAATATTCACACTATTTGCGGCGCACAGAATTTTACATATGTATTTAATTATGGAGAACAATGAAATTTCACTCAAATTGAAATGTAAATGTGTGTTGTTGTTTTTTTTGTAAAAACCTTCTGTTAGATATTTTACTGAATATTTACACTATTTGCGTCACATACAATTTTACATACACTATTTGCGGCACATAAAATTTTACATAAGTATTTTATTATGGAGGGCAATGAAATTTGCGATCAAATTAATGGTTTTATCTACGTATACATTTATGAGACATAACAGAGTGTGTGGTATAAGAAATATATTCAATATCTTGAACAGTAACGCCAAATTGGCTGAAACATGGTCACAGCCCAAAATATATGTCGCACTTATAAAGCATGTATAACAAGTAACGGGTTAGCACACACTTTTTGTGAAACGTCTCTTTAAAATAGAAAATCTGCTCAAAATGGTACAATTTTTTATATCAATAGTACCCCTTATACAGTTAGTGTATTGAATTTATACTTGTATAGATTTGTGTGTAAGAAGATATTAACTTTTGATTTTAAAATTGTTAAAAAGCTTATACAATTAATATTTGAAATTGTGTAAATAAATGTCAGATGGTCAGTGACCATGCATAGTTATATGGTTTCTTTCAAAAAACATTTATTGCAAACGATCTATTTAAATAACCTTTTTAATGGATTAGATAAATAGGTTTTATTGATTCAATTGTCTTAACCCTTTACTTCAGATAAAGAGTCCATTATGAACTGTAATTAACTAAACTGTTATTTTGGCACAGGTTATTTTGATGCATATACCTAAAGACGCTTCAGAGTTATCTGCCCTTGAACTTGGTCATTATTCTTGTAACATTGTGCAGAATTGTTAGATAGGATAGGTAGTTTGCGGTGCACACTCCTCGTTCAGTTTCAATGGATTGTAATTAATGTTTGCATACTTAATCAGCATGGATAGTACTGTGCAAGACATATGTTTGATTTACATATTACTATACAGTTCTGAGTTATGTCCCATTAAGTTAAGTTGGGTTTTACGACAGTGCAACACTGTATAGGTTATATGTCGCCATTCAGGGAAAAACTTGTTGGTAAAACGTTCCAGCACAAATCATCACCTTGGTGCAAAAACAAGATACAGTCTTCTTATTCTATATGCAGTTATCTTGATGTTGCACTATAGTGGCAAAATGAGTGAATGATCGGCCTTTTGGGGAAACTTATTATATTTATTAACAGTAGCTGTTTTCAGATTTAAGGGTTAAAAAGATGTCATAAGCTATTTAAACATTTGTTTTGTGTTTTGATATACACTTGGAGGCACTTATAACTGTGCACTTTCTAAATGTTAATATTTCGTTTATTATTTAATATTTTTGAACGAAACTTTCAGCGAATGATATTGACTATATTCTAAACAAAAGTAGTGATTAAATTTTCACGGATCGATGCTTATCGTGATTTCAGAACGGTTTCGACAATAACTATAAAATGCACGTGCAAATCGTGAGTGTGCGAGTAACAAAATTAAACAAAGTAAATTATTATGCTCTATCAATACCCACAACCTAAAAACACAAAATGGGACGAATGTCGGTACAAGAAAGGGAAATGGCTGTCGGATTGATAAACGCTTGCGTAGCACAAGCTGCAGTAAGGGTCAACTTAACTAAGTTTACAACGTTAACGGAACCACACCGTTAACGTGTTTGATCGGGAATTTTGTTTTACCCATACCTTAATATAATTAGGAACCTCTTAGATAAACTGAACCAACAGGTGAAAAGAAATGGCCCAGTTCCACAAACGCGTACATAGCTAAGCTGGAGGCTGTAGCACGAGTGGAAAAATATTTGCAATGGTACGAGCAAAGGTGCTTTACATCAATGCGTCGACGCGTACATGTAATCGTACACGCATAAGGCGGCCACACCCGATATTTACAAAAATGATCAACGATTTCTATGATTTTGCAATTTGGAAATTTCATGCCCAGCTGAACAATTATTATTTTTGTGTTAAGTTTGAAATATTATGTTACAAAATGAATTGTTATATGATATCACATATCTTGGCTACATCCCTTCCAAATTTAAGCAAAAAGTATGAAACGGTTACTAAGATATATGCATTTTTGCATATGCACAGTTATAAGTGCCTCCAAGTGTATGTGTGCATTTTCTTTCTTGAAAAGCTATACACATTATTTAAGTTAAAAAGGCAAAGTGTGCTTAAATAGTGCTCAAGTTAGAGTAATTTATTTATTCCTAAATGAAGTTAGTTTACATCAATTTGAAGACAAAACCCGCAAGAAATTGTTTTTATTGCTGAATTGTACAAATGTTCACTCTATATGTATATATGCACTATTGTTATATCATGTAAATAAACCTCTGTGTAGATTGTCTAGTTTATTGATGTTTGCCAGTGTGTACAAGCTACGTCTCATGGCAAACATCAATAAAGTGCATGTTACTTTAAAAAAATGCAAATGGATTGTGCCCAGATTATTTAACTCTTTACTCAATACACTAGTTTATGGCTCATTCATATTGAAAGTATATGAAGATTTTGAAGAATATCTAGGAGATAGGAAACCCCTGATTTTGAATGGCCTTTGAAACATTGTGGAAAATGGAGCATTTGCCCAATATGAACAATTGTTCCATTTTGCACAATGACTTCAAATGTTATTGGCTTCAGAGGTGTCAAGAGACACATTTTATTTCAAACATGTAGAAGTATTGTAAATGCCTGTACATATATGCTGTATTCCAATTGGAGGTATAGGTTTGGAAACTTGATTCTGTAGTAAAAGTAAGCATATAATGAAATTTAAAAAATCATGAATTGTATACTTATTGTTAATACCTGTACATGTATGCCATATTCCACATTTGTAATATCATGTAAACAAACCTCAGAGTATATTGTCTAGTGTATTGATGTTTGACAGTGTGTAAAAGCTACTTCTCATTGCAACATTGATAAAGTGCATGTTACTTTCATTAAATGCAAATTGATTTAACCCTTTACTCAATACACTAGTTTATGGCTCATTCATATTGAAAGTATATGAAGATGTTGAAGAATATCTAGGAGATAGGAAACCCCTGATTTTGAATGGCATTTGAAACATTGTGGAAAATGGAGCATTTATTATATGTATCAGATGGCATCTTGGTTGGTGACAAGGAGGGGGATGGGGGTATTTGTCACATTCAGTGACTGTTCTAGTTTATAAATGTATTTATGCCATACACATTCGCTGTTACCTTGACCACAACATGATGTTTGAGGTGTATAATACAACAAATTCGATTTAGATCAGTTAAATTATATCTTGGTAACATTTATATTGTTGAAATGTTCATTAAACATTTTTTTACATGGATATATTGGTTTAAAGTTCCTCTCACGCAAGGGGGAGGAAAGTCCTGCATTTTTACTATAGAAGTTACTCTGACCCTAACCCAGCAACATGAAATATAAAAAATTGTAAAAAGGGCTGGTTTAGGGGCAGAGAAGGCTCGGATTAGTAAAACCCAGCTCAATTCAACTTAAAGAAAAAAATGATAGTGTTATAAATACCTTTAGTGATAGTTTACATAATAGTATAAATACATTTACTGATAGTTTACATAAGGTTATTTTTTAATGTTTTAATATTGTAAATTTCTCGCTTGTGTACTAGACACGTTTGGGGCACCTGCATGCAGTGCTCTTGTTATACATGTATCTTTTTTATGATTTTGAACCAAATATAAGATAGTTGCGTTGTACTGTATATATTGCAGGTTTTAATCCATATAGGATTTCAATTGATTGCTGAAGAAGGATGTATTTTGTATAAACAATTTGCAACATCATAAAGAGTTAATTCTTTGCATGTTGAGTATTTCTTGTAAATTTAATTAAACTGTCTGGTATGGATCTGTAAATGTATGAACTCAAATTTAAGAAATTCTTCTGATTGTAGTAATATGAATCATTATTATTTATCACCATCTGTTTACACTGAATAAAGATATTCACATTTTGCTGTATGAATTGGAAGATTTTAATGCAAATTCATATATGTGATATCAATATTTTCCTTCAGATTTTTGCAACATTGGAATATTAATGTCCAAAAACTTTGATATTTTAGAGGCATCTGTTCTGGATCTTAACTGTATGCATTTTTTCGTCATAAGTATGTAACACTTACCCCTGTTAACCCTTGCCAATGATACTGTTTTATTAGCTCACCTGAGTATACACAGTTGAGTTATTGTGATCGGTCTCCATCCGTCGTATTGGCATATATACTGAAGGAAAAAAGTTTAGCAAGTTACTTTGACTAGCTGCCCAGCACTAAGTGTTATATTTGTGTTCAAATGGTTCTTTGAAATCGTTTGTTCAAAGACCAACAACAAAGCATTTGATAAAAACATGTTAGGTTTGGATCAAATATACACAGTTACCAGCCCTTTGACCGAAACACCTTTTTTGCTAATACACCGATACTTTTTAATTTAATGAATTAAGTTATTGCTGCTTGTAAATTGAATTGTGCGCAGGAAGAAAAAACCGGAATAAAAAATGAAAAAAATACCCTCAGATCAGAGAAAAACGAGGGCGAATATTCAGAATTTGCAAATTACCTCCCTTTGAATTAAAACAAGAACAAATTTTGAATCAGTATTGTGACATTTTGGTAAGCGACATTTTCATTTTTTCAAACGCTATGTTTAGCAATTGTACACACCTTTATTATGAATAACTTTAACACTTATTCTCTTAGATGGATTGGGATATATAAAGCGTTGAACCTCCTCTATGGGATTCCCAGCCATTTAACTTGCTAAACTTTTTTCCTTCAGTATATGTTGTATGAAGTACTTAGTACATCACATACTTTCTCTGAACATCTAATCCAAAACTACTAGACAGAATTTGACCAAACTTGGCTGGGATATTCCTTAGATGATCAACTATTGTTCAAATGATTCCATCACATGAAGGACTCTGTTTGCCATGGCAACCACAATGAACAACTTTAAATATCTGGAGCCATGAATTTCTTATGGAGTTAGGGCCCTTTGATTATTTCTCCATATATACATGAGGGAGATTCTTGTCAGCGCTAGTTCTCAGAAATTACTGAGTGAAATTCATTGAAATAGATGTGAAGTGTCACTATGAAGTGGAGATGTTCAAGACATATGTAGTTTCTGGATCCATGAATTTTCTTCGGAGTTATGGGCCTTTGAATATTTCTACATATATACATAAGCGAAATTCTTGTCAGTGCTAGATCTCAGAAACTACTGAATGGAATTCAATGAAACTAGATGCAAATTAAGTATCTCTATGAAGTGGAGATGTGCAAGACATATGTAGTTTCCAGATCCATGAATTATTTAATGAGTTATTGCCCTTTTATTATTTCTACATATATACATGAGGGAGATTCTTGTTAGCGCTAGCAGAAACTACTGAACGGATTTCAACAAAACTTAATGTGAAGTGTCACAATTGAGTGAAGATTTGCAAGATGTATACAACTTTTGACTCAATGAATTTGCTACTGCATTATGGGCCTTTGATTATTTCTATATACATGCATAAGCTATATTAATAAAAGTTGATGTGAAGATTTGCTATGAAGTCTTAATATTTACATTCCCTATGTAACGTCCCTCAATGAACTAATGCGATTTCAATGTAAGCAATATCCAATGAATGTTTCATGATACATTTAGTGAATAACCATGTGAATCCATTCTGGATTTATCCAGATTGCCGCGTGATCGGTAACATCGTCTCCGCAATCTGATTGGCGCAGCCAAGAGTAACAGGTGCCCGTGACTTCAGATACATGGGGAAAGCATGCGACGCGTGGGTTTTTTCCACGCCAACGCTCTTCCGAGTTACGGACGGGATCGTCGTGTTAATAAGATGCAATCTATTTTCTTAGAAAATAGTCCAATAAATCGATTATTATTCTTTTAATATAATTAGAAATAATATTAATGATAATATAAATATAAGAAATGAACGCCTACTAGCTACAGTTCAACGGGTATATGAATACAAAAAGGTCGCATGCATAGTTAACGTAAACCCCTTGGGGGTTTACGAACTCTGCACGCGACGTTTTTGTATTCATATACCCGAGAACAGACGCGAGACGGCGTTCATTTCTTAAATGAATGTCCAAATCATGTGTCAAGCATATATTAGGGGAGCATACATCAGTTTCACTGATATTTTTGTTTATTTAGGGTCTGTTATGTGTGTGTGTGTGTGTGTGTGTGTGTGCGTGTGTGTCCAAGCATCTGTATATTTCATTTACAGTTGATTTTGTAATCATTGTTTTAATATACATGTATGACAATTAACAAAAACGCAGCGCCTCATCCGGATCAAATAACACAGGGTTAAACAATGTCCACAGTTTAATACAATTGTTCTTCTTGTGGCTCTGCACAAGTGATTACATTGATTAATCAAGCTCCACATAAGGTGTGTGGAACATATCTAAAATTAACATTTCTCAACCAAACTCTATGCTGTGGCAATTCATTGGAATCGTCTTTTCAAGACACTTCTAACAAACGGTCACAGCATAGAGTTTAGTTGAGAAATGTTACATTTACATACCCTCATCTGGAGCCCTTGATTGCACTTAATAAACCTTAATTTGAATTGTAAATACATGAAGAAATGGATTTATTGTGTACAGCTTATTCTTATATATATTTATATACCTATTGGCAATGAATGGTTACTGTTTAAAATCCAACCGTTATTCTTTCAATATTTCTACTATAAGACCTCGCCCACTATGAATGTTTATAATAAGAATAATGAAGTATATAAAGTGTTCTACTTAGACAAATTAGGGGATAACTGTGCCGTTCTTGAAGTTTTGCGGACGAGTATCGGTGGTTTATATGTCGCAAATCTAGTTTTACATGCAACGCGTTAGCGGAGCATGTAAAACGGTTATTTGCAACATATAAACCACTGATATACTACCGCAAATCTTCAAGTAAGGCGCGGTTATCCCTATTCTAATGCCAACCTATTTATAACTGACACAAAATGATACATTTCATCCATTGCTTTGTAACGTCAATTTATGACGTCGTTTTGATGTATTTTAAATTGTGACAGTATATTGGTGATTTATATCCGCAAATTTAGATCGATCAGCCAATCAAAACGCTTGTTACAAAAAAGTTGCATTAGAATATAGATTTTGGCTAGACATATATGCAAACATTGCAAATCCTTATCAGAAGGCTTCGTTTGGAGCCCTCTGATCTGGGTCTTCATTGTTTGCAATGACAAATATAGTCCGTCTGTATGTCAGTCCATCCCGCATGTTGGCTTTCCTGTACATGGATCTTGTTAGGCTTAAAATACCACAAGTGTATTTGTTATGTAGGTGTGGCTTTTGTTTCACATTGTATATTGAATTTGTAATTGTATATATGCTTATAAAATAAAGTAAAAAAGTTTAGCGACATACTTTCGGGTGGCATATATTTCCTTGTTATGTGTATTCATTTTATAGGTTGCAAAATCATATAATCCTAGACGCTCACGAATAGGTCTGAGATGACTTGGCACCATTTTATCCAATACACGTCTAGATTAACTGCCCCTTGTGTAAACGGCATTTGTGGCAATATTTTGACATTTTGACCACAAATTAAACAGAGTTTGTATTCTATGTATGCGAAAATAATCGTTAAAACAAAAACTGGTCTAAAACTGGGGATACAATTTTTTCTGTAGGTGCAGTACTTAATTGAAAATAGCACATTTTCAAATAACCTCCCTTTTCATTTATAAGTCTGTAGATCTTTCAAGTTTGCCTATGTGAAATCCCAGCAAAACCATGTTGCTAAATGTTTTTCCTTTAGTATATATACAAAGAATTAATTGTACATTTAATCATGTGTGTATAAGAAACTAGTAGTTTGTGTTTAAATCTCACTTGAGTCTGTTTTTAGCTCTACTAGCCAAAGGCCAGAGAGCTTATGTCGTCACCTGGTGTCTGTTGTCCGTGCGTGCGACTGTAAACAATTGTTTGTTTATACTCTAATGTCTTTAGTTTTGATCGTATCTCAATCAAACTTATACAGTAGTTCACTATCCATGACAGCTCTGTTCCTTTCGGAAACTAGATCCGCCCATGCATGACTGGATAATGGCCCTTGAAGTGGTCAAAATTACACCTCCTTAAACAATTGTTTGTTTATGCTCTAAAGTCTTTAGTTATACCCCCACAAATGAAATTTGGGGGGGTATATAGGAGTCACCCTGTCGGTCGGTCGGTCCGAGTCCGGCGGTTGGTCTACAAATATTTGTCCGGAGCATATCTCCAAAACTACTGTACCCATGTTGATGAAACTTCATAGGTAGATATACCTTGATGAGAGGCAGTGCAGTGCAGTGCACAAGAACCAAAACTCTACATGTATTTTGCAAGGAGTTATTCCCCTTTGTAATTTTTAATCTTTTGATTTTGTCCGGAGCATAACTCCAATACTAATGTAGCTAGGTTGATGAAACTTCATATGTAGATTCATCTTGAGGAGGGGAAGTGCAGTGCACAAGAACCATAACTCTGCCTGCTCTTTGAAAGGAGTTAATACCCTTTGTTATTTTTGCATTTTTATTTTGTCCGTAGCATAACTCCAATGCTAATGTAGCTAGGTTGATGAAACTTTATATGTAGATTCATCTTGATGAAGGGAAGTGCAGTGCACAAGAACCATAACTCTGCTTGCTCTTTGAAAGGAGTTATTCCCCTTTGTTATTTTTTATATTTTTATTTTGTCCGGACATAACTCCAATACTAACGCTTCTAGATTAATGAAACTTCATACACTGGTAGAGGGCAATGACAGGAAGTTCAGTGAACAAGAACCATATCTCTTTTTTGCTTAATTATGGAGTTATTGCCCTTTGTTATTTATTTCTATCTGGAGCATAACTTGAAAACTACTGTATAGAATTTCATATAACTTCATACAATGGTAGAACTCGATGAGAAGAAGTGCTGTGTACAAGAACAATAACTCTTATTTGCTTAATTACAGAGTTATTGTCCTTTCTGGTTCTTTTTATTGTTAAACATTGCCCTTATTTACTGAAGGCTGCTGTGTGGGGGTATTAAGCACCTTAAGTGATATTTCTAGTTTTGATTGCATCTCAATCAAACTTATACAGTAGTTAGATATTCATAAAAGCTCAGTTCCTTTTGAAAATTGATCCAGATCCGCCTGGTCTTCACCAAACTTATATACCTGTGACAGCTGGGAAATTGACCAAACGAAACAAGCCAGTAGAGCATACGAGTTCAGTTCCTTTAAAAGCTAAAGAGATATGAAAACGCAACACTGAACATACAGGTGTTTATCTGCGAATAGAAAACAATGATATCAACTTAAAATGTAACAAATTATTAAGGGATATCTAAACTGAATTGCTTATAACAAAGAAAGAGACATTTTATAAGATAATGTTACTTAAGGATTGACCCACCTAATGCGAGTCCCGATTTCCGCCTTATCTCGCCGACTCCCGTCATCACTCGTAACCCTCCTCAGCTATAACGTAACTCTCTTCGGCTAAACTCATTGATACTATTTTTAGTAAGTCACGTGATACGTCAGACAAAATGGCTGCAAGAGGTGAGCGTGTTCGATTTTCCAAACATAAATAAAACCAACAAGTGCTGTCACTGTAAGAGACAAATGCCCCCCAGCACATTCACCTTCCTTTGACCTTGAAGGATGACCTTGACCTTGAAATGTTTGAACTCAAAATTTGCGGCTTCATGAAACACATATGCCTGCCAAAAATGAAGTATCTACGTGTACTAATTCAAAAGTTATGGCCAATGTTAAAATGTTGAAGATTGACCTTTTATTGAGACCTTGACCTTAGACCAGATGACCCGAGAGTAGGACGCGACACACCTTGCCATGGTGCTTTAAAATTCTGTGAAGTTTGATTCAAATCTCTTCAATAATACAGAAGTTATGGCTGGGACACAAAACATCGCAATTTGAACTTTGACCTTTAAGTGTGACCTTGACCTTGGACCTGAGGACCCGAGAGTTGGACGCGACACACCTTCTCATGGTGCTTTACAATTCTGTGAAGTTTGATTCAAATCCATTCAATAGTAAAGA
>JAULCE010009903.1:0-14273 GCA_032359355.1 Macoma nasuta | reverse complement strand
TAGAGATATGGGCAAAAGACATTTCTCTAGTCACTACTCAATATAATTGAGACATATCGAGGCGATTCAAATCAGTGGCCTCAGAAATACCACAATATTAATATTTGCAGCCGCCTTTTGAACACATTGTAGCCTATATAGGAAATGGAGCATTTGCTTGTTATGAACAATTTGTTAGTAAATGAAGGTAAATATTTTTTCTAAGCAAATATAATAGTCGGGATAAAAAGTTTCTACAGTACAGTGAAAACTCAGATCAGCTGCATCATCTCAGTCCAGATCACAATATCATCAGCCCCATTCCAAAGTCATGCAACTATCCCAGTGGCTTAGTGATAGAATGTCTGCTTTGGGAGCATGAGGTCCAAGGCAGATCCCACTCCAAGACATATCAAATGTATATAAAAAAGGTACAAGTAGAGCAATTGTCTATGCTCTCCAATTAAACAGGTAGTTCTAGGATTCGTTGGCAACTTGGCTTGGTGTCTAATTACTTCGATTGAGTAAGATATCATATCACGTGTCTACGCCCTGATAATTTAATGGGTCAGAACTGTATCTGCCTCAAGTAGACATCATCTCCAAATATCTGAACAATTGTTAATATAGGCAGAGTTATACAGTCGAACCTCGATTATTAGAACTCGGATTACTCAAATTTCTGATTAGTGGAATATATTAGCTTATCAAAAAGTATGTTTTTATTGCTTTCTGTACACATATCATGGTTGTATGGGCAATTTTACAAGTCTAAATCAACCAAAGTGCAAATTTCATTCATTGAATTATGGAGGTTTGACTGTGGATGGTAGCCACTTACTGATGGCTATACGTCTATGCCTGGCACTGAAGTTTGGTTTCTCTGGTTCCAGCACCCAGGTGTTCTCGTCCAGCAGAGACATCATATCCCAGAAGTCCTGGTACGTGCTCACAGCCTCACTAAACTGCTCATACAAATGCTTCATCTCGTTCTGAAAACATCATACAGTCCATGCTACAGTCAAACCTGTCTTGAACAGCCATCAAATAAGGTATCATAGCGACTATTAAATGACAAGTGGTCACTTAATGCAGAACAAAAGAAATGTGCAAAAAGCTCTTTTGAGCAACCACCTGTCTTAAAGACCACAGATGCCTAATTTTTGTAGTGGCCGCTTTGTGGACCATATTGAAAATTGGTTAAAAACCAAATATGTTATCTACTTTAAATAAAGTCGTTATTATCATTATACATTTTTTACTGAATAGTCAAATCTGCACCAACCATGTTCATTCCATATAAGAAGGGATGGTATTTATGTCCTCTGTATGAAATTGAAAAAAAAAACAACAACAAAAAACATTTCTCCTTGACTTAAGAAGCAATGGCATCCCAGTGCTGAAATGAGCATATTTACAATGCAAATGTACAAATAAATGTGTTCATATCAAATTCAGCTACCGTGTCAGCTCATATTAGGATCTGCACTGTTTGCCTGGACCTAAACTGTTTACAACAGTCTTCAGGATACAGTGTCCAGAATGAAAGGGTGAGGTGACTATCCAGTAAAGAAATAGAGATCTTTATAGAAAGTTGAAACTTTTTGGATAAAACTTATTCTTATAAAGCAGCCATTTTTCATGATTACCGGTACATTAATTCTGCATAAAAAAGGCATACTTCTAGATTACGTTCATTCTGCAGAAAACAGTCATATTTCTGGATTACATTAATTCTGCACAGAAAATGGCATATTTCTTCATTGCATTCATTCTTAATAAAGCTGTATTAATTCAGGATTACTGTCAACTGCATAAAACAGTCATTTTTCTGTATTACACTCATTTTTGCATAAAGCAGTAGTAATTCAGGATTACTATCAGGGAGTCAAAAGACTTAAGAGTAATTATGATAAGGACAGACCTGCGGTGTCCAGTGGATATCAAACTTGCTTGGCAGCTCTGTAGAACACACTGGCACATCCTCTGGGTACTGTAAAATACACAGATGAAACCTTAGCATTTGATAGCTGTAAAAAATATATTGCCTATTGTTAATTTGATTTCCATCTTGACCCTTGTCCTGCTGGCTCTAGATCCAATATGACAATCTGTCTTTCTAGCAAAGTTATGGTTAATCCAGTGGATATTCATTGAAATAGGGGCTTTATCTATTTTTTCGGCTAGTGAACACCAAACCACCCTATGGAACTAGCAGAATGTTGGAGCTTGTTAAACCTTTCCTCCATATGGTATTCTTACACTTATCCACAAGGAAAATATCTGATGAAAATGATGCATTATTATATAAGCAATAGGAAAGTGACATTTTTTAATTGTATCGACAATATTGTAAGAAATTAAGCATTATTGCTGGTAATGAGCAAATGCTTCCATTTCCTACAATAAGATTGTCACCATGGTTAATGTCATAAGGTTTGGATTCGTAAAGCAGCACCTGTACCATTATTTCCACTTGTCTCATTTCAGGTCATAACCTCCATTGATATACAAAGTATTGAGCCGGTGGACAGGAAGATGAACGACAGCCTGTCCAAGTCCATTCAGATGGCTATAGAAATAGCCACAAGGTAGACACATAACCCTTGACCTGATATGCTATTTTTAGACTCATCCCCAACGACCACATCTGTTGAAAAGGATGAATGTCTAATGGAAACGAAAAGGTCCATTTTTAGTGGTTTTGAAAACAGTGTCAGAATGAGCAAATGCTCCATTTCCCACACTGTTTTCAAAGGTCATGTACTACATAGACATGAAAAGGTGTTTCTATGAGGTAAAGGGGTGAGTGCTTCTGTAAAATTTCCAACATAAACCCCTTTTAATGCTGAATATTCTGATAACGCTACATAGTAATAATCTGTACTTATGTATTGAAAGTATAATCCATTACAAAAATATGAACTTGAGTCAGACATAATTCCATAGGCCAACAGTGAAGACCCTGAGCATAGGGCTCCTTCAGAAACGCTTTGATCTGGGTCTATGCTGTTTGCTAAAAATATGCATGTCCCGCATTTAAAGGATTAAGATTGTTCAAGCAGGTGTAGACCTAAATCAGTTGCCATATTGAATTTATGGCATTTTACCATGACGTGAATTGTTTGGAGAGGTAGAGGACACGATTCTGTTGGATCTGAATAGAAGCAAACAGTGTAGACCCTGATCAGATGCCACACTGGGTCCACACTGTTTGCAATGTTGCAAGGTTGAATACCTAAGAGCAGTTCTCATATATTCTTCTCCTATAGTTTGTATTGATTAATTGTAAAGTAAGGTTGCTGAGAACTGCAGATGTATTTGTGCGAGTCAGTCTCAGTCAGAAAATACTTATAATCCTTTACTACATATTGATGGTTTGGTGCAAAACTATTGTAACTCCTTCACAAATGTGAAGGAGTTACAATAGTTTTTCACCAAGCCATCAAAATGGTTATTACCATGAATAAACGCTGCAATAACAGCAAAGAAAAAGCCTGGGTCTGCACTTTTTTATGTCCATGAGCCCTTTTTCTGTGACCTCAGCCATATGTCTAAAACATGGCCACAGGGGCAATCACAGACCTCATGAGATGGCTTTATAGAACTGTATTTGGCTGGGGACTATAAAACTTCAGGTTGTATGACTTCTTGTGTTTGTGTTCTCAGAAATGGGTCTGCTTCAAAGACAGCCGGGGCAGAAAGCGGGTCAAGAAGTGCCGAAACTTCAACAAGACCGTTGCCATGGACAACGAGATCGGCTACCAGAAGGACTCGCCGTTTGGTCAACGTCGGGCCTCCAGTAGGAAACAGTGTATCTGTGAAGGGAAGACGGAGATAAAAGCATCTGGCAGAGGTATGAGCAGGCTTCTAGATAACCTTTGTACAGTAAAACTTATCTAAACCAGACACATGAAATATGATTAAAATATGTTTTTTATGCCCCCACCACTAAAATAGGGGGGAGGCATATAGATTTGCCTTTGTCCATCTGTCCGTACGTCTATACGAACGTCCGTCCATCCGTACGTATGTCCGTTCCGAAAAGTTTGTGTCTCACATAATTCTAAGAGCATTTGTACTACAGACTTGAAACTTCATTGATATATTATTCAGGGTGTGAACTTGTGCACCGTGGTATTTTCATGGTAAAGTTAATTATTTTGTGAAAATATGGCATTTTTGGATGGAAAGTTTGTGTTTTGCATAACTCTAACAGCATTTGTACTACAGACTTGAAACTTCATAGATATATTATTCAGGGTGTGAACTTGTGCACCTGGGTATTTTCATCCGCCAAAAATTAACATTTACGTAGTTATGAGCCTTTATTTTGTAAAATATGGCGTTTTTTACAAAGGAAGTCGGGGCATCTGGGTAATTTCATCCGCCAAAATCTAATATTTACGAAGTTATGGGCGTTTCTCTTGTGAAAATACGGCATTTTTGGACGGAAAGATGGTGTCTGACATAACTCTTAAAGCGCTTGCACTACAAATTTGAAACATTGAGGGTGTGAACTTGTGCACCTGTGTATGTTCATCCACCCACAATTAACATTTACGGAGTTATGGGCCTTCAATTTGTGAAAATATGGCGTTTTTGACAGAGCGGAAGTGGGGGAATCTGTGTCCTATGGTCACATTTTCTAGTTTGAATATACCTCATGTATATGTATATACATAATATAGATATTGCCAAATGAAAACCAGTATATACATTATTCTGTTTTTTAAATATTCAAATGTGATGACATATTCTCGCAGAAGAGATGACACATATCTTAGTTAATGAAATGAACTATTGTTTACAGTATTTTAGTTTTAGAAAACGTTGTCTATAAAAATTCATTTCCTTAAAAATGATTGTGTTGTTTGCAAAAAACCTGTAGCTTATCAACTTATCAAATACAATTAGGAGGAATGAATATGTCATTTATGCTGAGCTAATGAAATGCGTAGATATATTAACGGAGCTTTCTGCAATATAACCATGCGACAGAAATCGAAAACCTGTTTACTATCCACATTTTCATTGCTATTTTAATGGTTGCGTAGTACAGGTATGCCTGTATATCATCGCATTTACATTTTGATGTTATCTGACATGTGACACAATTCTTATTGAATATTTGAATTGAAAATTACAATTGACCCGACTACTATAGAACTGTATGTATCACATTGAAAAAGACATTGGGGTTTATACGTCAAAGTACAAAATACATAACTGACTCTGGCCAATACATGTAATTATTTATATGAATGTCAATTTATACTGGTCACTTATAATGTTTTGGAGAGAAATTTATTGTTGAACTTTTATTAAAAACTGTGATTTTGCAATTTTGATAACATTTGGGTTGCATGACTGTATCCTCAATTATATAAGTTATATATTTAATTTGCATTGTCTTTCGGGCCAAAAAAAGAAAACAAATGCAAACAATTATTACGAGTTAAAGCAAAACAGTGCATCGTTATTATTTTCCAATTCTATTAACAAATTCAAAAACAATCGTACTTTACTTACTAAAAAGGATCAATACTACAAAAGCAATAACTACTATAGCGATTGCAACTCCAAACCCAATTCCAATTCTGGCGCCAGTTGTTAAGCCAGCACTTTCAGTTGTACCTGAAAATTACCAGAAACAAGCTCAATCAAACAGGCATTTTACAAGCATAAGAAGTAAAAATTACACTTGAATATGTGCTCGTAGAAAGTGATACGCTTCTTCTTACTGTGGTGGTAAGAACTAGTTGATTGAATCAAAATCAAGTGGTGTAACGTCTTAACAAAATTGGAGCTTTTAAACTCTCAGCTAACCCATCCTCCACAATTACACGGCCTCTGTAACGGATGACTACTGACAACCTTGTAGAAAATGGAGCAGTTGCTCGTGACGAGTAAATGGGGAAACAGATGTTTAAAGTGTTTTTTAACCAGCCAGGTAACGAAGACTGGCCATGACCTTGTGGTCATGTTTTTGTTGACAAATTAACATTCTTTGAAAATATCTGGTAGAGATCCACCCAAAATCGTTTTGGAAATCATTGAAAAGTCCGACCAGTAATTTAGGAGAAAAATTCGTTCAAAGGTTTCTATAAAGCCATATAAAGAAAACAAGCCCGCCCGGGACAGTCATGTCTTTTGACATATCATCATTCTTTGACCAACTCTGATAAAGGTCTACCAAAGATCATTTCTGTGATTATCTTTTGAAATAGGACCAGATGATTTTAGGTAAAAAAATGTAAGCTTTCTAAATTGCCTTATAAGAAAACTGACCCGGCCCCTGACGGCCATGCTATTGACGATTCATCATTCTTTGAACAAATTTAGTAGAGGTCTACTAAAGAAATCAGTAGTTTTGGAGAAAAAGATGCTCGAAGTTTTCTATAAAGCTATATAAGGAACTGGCCACGATCCAGGCGACCACGATGTTTTATGACAAATCTCTTAAACATGTTTGGTAGAGGTCCACCCAAGGATATTACTTTGAATTTATATTGAATTTCGCAATTATTTTATAAGATTTTTTTTCCGGATTTTCACTTTGTATGCTATGGCAGCCATAGTATGATGATATAAAACTTTTTCATCAATGTTCAAAGGGGACTATCTAAGGATCATCTCAGCAAAGTTTGATCACTTTTGCATAGGTACCTTTAAATAAGAAGATGTTTAAGTAAAATGTTGACGATTCGCGACACACCATACACGACGCTGACACCGGACACAGACCTATCGCAAAAGTTCACCTTGACACTATGTGCCAGTTGAGCTAAAAACACATTAATTGCATTCTCAAATGAAAATGAATTAATACATGGTTCCAAACTCATTAAATCTAGTCAAAAAATTTACAACTTCTGACTGGGAAATTAATTTTATAATATTGGTTTGCATATTGCTGATAAAGAAGGTGTTTTAGTTGGTTTAGACTCGAACCGCCGTGTCTGATTGTTTTTATCATTAACCAGCTGTGCTTCTGAGTGAGCTTTTGTCGATTGACTATAAATTGACACACGATGGAAGTAACAAGGTACGTACAAGTATGACATTATGTTTGACAACTTTTTTGGCATATCCTGATCATACAGTTCCCGACAAAGCTGTTTGATTGGGGTTTGTCCAAAAAACATAAGTTTTTTCCAAACAACATCAATAATTGAACGATATAAGCATAAGGATTTTAAAAAATTGCCAATATTGTATGCGACACATTGATTATAGCATGATACTGGTATAAACCCATCGATGGGGTAAAGTGATCGTATAATTGTTTAATGCACACGACACATATAATATTTTAGAATCTCTGTAGAACCTTTCAACTAAACAATGTCTAGAATGAAATAAGTTTAAGGTATTAAAAGGCAGTTTGATTATTTGGCTATACATTCTTAGCACCGTTTAATAATTTGGCAAATAAAGTGGCTTTTTCACATTTTTTGTAGAAGTACATTGTAATGACAGATTAGAGATCATATACGAGTGTGTTGGCCTGATTTGGATCCAAAGTGCGTGTAAAACAAACCTAGCATGCAAAGTTAATGTAAGAAAGTAACTATAACAAGACTCGCGCAGGCGCGGCTTTAATCATTGCAAGGAAGTTGTTGATGTTTCCAAAACCTTTGATAAACGATGACTATAATTATAATATATATAACATTTATTTGCACATTTTACCAGTATTATTTAACCATTTACTCCAACAAATAATCTTGTTTAGTATCCTTTTGCAAACAGGTAATACCAAAAGAAAGTAAGAATGTATTGCAGGACATACCACATACAAATCAAACAGCCACCCGAACAGCACAGGAGCAATAACTTTTTCAGCACATTCATAGATATGATACCAAGATCAGACATATCCGGAAAGAGCTATCTTGTCTGAGTCTGCCCTGTGTCGATACAATTAATAACGCTGAAGAATTTTGACTCTCATTTGGTAAAACAAACCTTATTTATCAGATCATTTTGAAAACATTAAGTTCATCAATATTTTTATCAGAAGTCAAAGTAAATTATTCACGGAGAAAAAGTTTCTTTAGATTTTGTCATATAAAAACATAGAAGGAGATCAGGCCCGTTCCATTGGCAGCTATGATTTTAAGACGTCTTCGTGGTTTTACCATCTTGTTAGTTGGTCGCATAAAGACTGTTTCTTCCAAATGTTATTGGAATTGGATAGCTTTGTTTTAGCTAATTTGAAAAGGTCACATACGGACGTTTAAGCTAAATAGATGAAATCTGATCAGTGGTTTTAAAGATTTAAAGTTTTCAAGGTTTTCTAAAAAAAATATATATATATTCATAAATTAGACCCCTACCAACGGCGGCCATGAAAGTTGTACGTCCTCATGGTTTAAGCAATTTAGATAATGCATGTTTGTTTTATCTGATTTTGGAAATGGACATCGGATGTCTGTTTATGCATCTGCCTCGGTCATCTTTTTAACATGATGCAAAAATCTATGAAAGACCCTCTCTAGAAATGTTGTTTGTTTAATATTTGTTATGCTTAAGTTAATATACGGGGTAAGCATTTGTTTGTAAACCATGACCTATTTTTATTTATTGAAGTGCTAAACAACAAAGGCTTTAAATGATTCACTCATAACATTGACAATACCATTGTTGTATATAATCCAAGAAGGTAGGAAGGTTCATGAAAATTACCAATTTTGTTTGGTCCGGTGAAGGGATTTTCCAAGTTATATTTGGGTATTCTATTTACGGACTGTTTTGATATCCCCTGTTTTTCGAAAGAAGTCTGGACCTTTTTTATATTTGAAATGCAAAATTACTTATGGCCATATGTTTACTGATTAACGGTAGCATTTATTTCTCAGTACTTTTTCTGACATCGACGGTAAATCCGAAACAAAGAGTCCATTTGTTTAGGTAGTATATATGCCTAAGTTTTCTTATTATTGAAATAATATGAGCCGTTTTACATGTTTAACTAATGACCTCATATTCTATATGTCATTTGACTCATTTACAATATTTGTTTTGAAAAATCTAGTGAACCGAAATGAAAAAAGGTAAATTTGAATGGTATAGGTTTGTTGGAGCCTTTTCTTATAATCATCCATTTACCACACTCTTTTAAAAAAGTCATTACTGTTGAGACGTCAAATGCGTATAATAGGGTACAGGGATATAACATAAACAGCATTGTCATCAGCAGCAGTTAGCAACATAATTCACACGATTTGAAATCTAGACAGTGCATAACACAACACTCTGAAGTAGGCACATTTGCATTCAGGCTATTATAGCTTATATGTTGGTATCCTGTTAAGGTTATACCATTTAACATATGCTATGAACAATCACAATGAAGAAAGATGCTTGATCTGTAAGATACTTGAGCTAGAAGTTTAATTGTATTGACAAAGGGAGATAAATAACTAATTCGTAGAGCATGCTTTCAAGGGCGAAAAGTCTATTAAAAGATTTACGTTCACTTTAGTAAATTATTATAGAGAAATAGATAATCAGTAAACAAACCACTAAGATCTATACAGACATCTACTCAGGCAGATACGGCAGCAGCGCCTAGCTGTGATCACGATTGCATAGATTCCAGATAACCAGTGTTAAACCATAAACCCATAGAAGTGCAATGGCATGCTTCTGTAGCAGATTATCTTTGAAACAAATGTTAAAAATGGAGCATTTGCTCTTAACCCTTTCTGATAACAAGCGCAAAAACGCACTGTGTCCTTATCTCGACATAAGCGCCATATATTTCTCTCTACCATGGTCTGATAGGGATACTTGTGCTAGTTACCTGTTTGCATCACTTACATTTTTAAACACACAGTTTGAGTAAGTCGTGATGTTTTCATCATTTAAGGATGAGTATGCAGAGTTTTTGTAAGGAAGTAATACCTAAGCATTCTTATGTTTGAAGTGCTATGGGCTGCTTTACACGTTTAACCAATTGCCTTATATATCATGTGTCATAAGACTTATCCACAATAATCTTAAGGAATACCTAATAGATGGAAATGGAAATGCTTAATTTGAAAGGCCTTTTTATAGGTTTGTTGGGTATAAAGCCTTTTCTTTTTTTAAGAAAATTCCCCTTTAACCAAATCAAGTCATTGCTACAGAGGCGTCAATTGCGTATATATGAGGTAAAGGGTTAATACCTAAATATAAATTTCATATATGAACAGTTGGCGATATAATTGAAACGATATGAAATCTAGATTTGCAGTTACTTATCATATACCGGTCTTCCTACCTGTTGTTGTAGCTGAAATGATAAAATATGAAATGATTAATGAATAGACAGAATGTTTCACAATATCTATATCATCATAGATTCCATACAACCAGTTTTAAACCATAACCCCATGGAAATGCAATGTTATGTTTCTGTAGCAGATAATCGTTAAAACACATATTAGAAATGAAGCATTTGCCCTTAACCCTTTTTGTACACAAGCGCCGAAAAGCACCGTCTCCTCTTCTCGAGGCAAGGGCTTGATAAACCTTTACAATTTACTGATAGGGAATGTTTCATTAATATCCTTGTTATGGCAGTTATATTATAAAACACACAATAATAGTAATTTGTGATGTTGTCATCATCTAATGGTGAGTTAATGTAAGAAAGAAATGCCTAAGGGTTCTTATTACTAAAATACTATGAGTTGTTTAAGATGTTTAACCGATAGCCTTATATTCTATGTGTCTGTAGACTCATCCACAATAACCTGATATAATACCTAATGGATATGAATGCAAATGTTAAATTGAATGGGTTTGTAAAGGTGTGTTGGATGTAAAGCTTTTTCTCTAACTTGAAAGTTTTCTCCATTTACCAATATATTTTCAATGGTCATTGATACAGCGGCGTCAAATGCGTATTTATGAGGTAAAGTTTTAATATATAAACAGCATTGTCATATTTGAACAGTTGGAAACATTATTATACGATATAAAATCTAGACTGTGAAGGTACTTATCGGTTTTGGAAGAAGCATATACACACATAGAAAAAAACCGGTCTCCCTACCTGTTGTTGTAGCTGAAATGATAAAATATGAAATAATTATTGAATAGACATATTGTTTCAAAATATCTATATCATCATAGATTCCATACAACTAGTTTTAAACCATAACCTCATATAATTGTATTGTTGTGTTTTTTGAAGTAGATTATATTTGAAACAAATATATTAGAAAGCGAGCATTTTAACCCTTTTCTGTATACAAGCACCAAAACGCACGGTGTCCTGTCTGGATGCAAGTAGCAAATCGTGATGTTAAATTATTTCTATACAAAAGCTAAACCTTTTATTGCTCCTTCGAGGGCTTTTGATCTGGGCTATACAACATTTTCAAATCGTAACAAACCAAATGCATCGTCATTTTTGTTGTTTTCACTTATGACATATGTTTTTGACAAATACATGTATGTCGATCATGAAAAAACAGCTCACACGGAAACCTTTGATCTGGATCTACACCATTTGCAAATCGTAACAAACCAAATGCATCGTCTTTTCTGATGTTTTCACTTATGACATATTTTTGTGACAAATATGTTGATCGTGATCGGAATGCTCACTCGGGAGCTTCTGATCTGGATCTACAATATTGGCCAATCGTATCAAACAGACTGAAACGTCGTCATCGTTGTTAAAGCGTATGTAACCGTATATTGTGACAGATATGTAGATTCTGAAAGGACAGCTCCCACGGAAACCTTTGATCTGGGTGTGCAATATTGATCGTCCGTATCTTTGTTAAAACGGCATGTTCATTGTGACTAATTTGTAAACCTATTCGGATTGCTCCTCGGGAGCTTCTGATTTGGTTTAGCAAATTTTGCAAATCGTAACAAACAGAATTGAACATCTGTATCGTTACCAGCGGTATGCAAATTGTGGCAAATGTCTAGATCATGACCTGCTTCATCGATAGCTTCTTATCTGGATCGGATCTGCCACATTTGCGAATCGTTGTAAACGTGATCGATCGTCTCTTATCGTTTTTATCGTTTATTGTTTATTTGCAAAATGTTCAATCGAGATGTGTTAACAAGCAAAATTAGCGTTCACATTTAGTCTTATCTTTTAATCTTAATAAATAAAATAAGTTCATGCTACCAAATATTCTACCTGCTTATTGTTTTCTTTCGATGAAATATCATGGGTATGAATAGCCTACACGATGATGACGATGATAAAAATGACTACGGTAATGGTAAAAATTATGATGTGATGATGATGGGGTGATGATAGGGTGATGACGATGATGCATTGTTCCTCAGATACACGTGGTTTGTACAGATGATTTGTCTGAGATCATTTGCAGTAAACACATCAAATACCTTTTATATCTCATCAAAATATAGTTGTACAATACATGTTTAATAATAAGATCATATTTATAAAAAAACATTTTGTTTTGTCAGTTTGTCAGTTTGGACTTTTAAATGCGACCTTAACCTTATACGATATTCGCTGAAACATGCCCACTGCTCATTGTCTTGTCATTTCATATGTCTTTTGACCTATTATTAAGACTTGTCCTTGAACCAATCTTGATTTAACTTGTACAATGCACATCGATGAAACATTGTAAGCATTGTTATCAGTTATGTCAAGATCCTCTAAGGAGTTTAAGAAATATGAAACGGAAACACGGTAATGTCACATGACGATTGACCTCATATTGTTGCTTTGACCAATTATTAACATTCACTCTGCTCGTTTTGTTAATATATTAAACAATTGTGGCGATTAATTTCGAAATGCGTCAAGATGTTTAAATAAAATGATGGACACGGGTACAGTCACGTAAACTTTGAACTGTTACTTTGACCTTGACTGTGAAGCTATGGGGTGGACACGAAATAAAGTAACCATAGCTTTTACCTCTGACTGTGACACTGACCTTACACCAAGCTCATTGTAGCATGCGCTCTACACAACGTCTGAGTATGTTTATCTTTTATAACGACTTTTTGGAATTATTTAAGTTATCAAAATTGTTTCAATGTAATAAAAATATATTGAGTGGACAACATATCAGCGCCGCTGTACGATTTCCAACCATAAGAGTGTTCAAACAGTGTAGACAAAGATCAGACACCACGTCTATGACGTGGCATCTGATCTGGTTCAACACTGTTTGAAACTGGCCAAAATCATTACTTGTTTTGTTCTACACCGTTCGGACTAGCTTGCACTGTAGCTAGATGCATTATTTTAAACATGACAACTGGTATAGGTATAAACTGTTTGAACTGTCTTATGGTTGGAAATCCCTCAGCGGTACTCTCATATATTTTTGATGTACCTTTCTACTTGTACGAAGTCCGACGTCGCAAAAATCCTGAACATCCGCTGATGCTACATCAAAAAGCGGAGATTGGGGTGGGTGTGGGGGTTGTGGGGGTTGTGGGGTGGGGGTGCGACCTCTAGAAGCCACCGAAACATTTGTTCGTGTGATTTGACATTCTAATACAAGTTACGTTTATGTGGTGAATTGTAGATTTCAAAAGCCAAACGGTTATCAAAAAGCTTCTTATATAAAATTCCGTTACAATGCAAGCTCTTACAATATTTGCAACTAATAATATATAGTCTAGCACCGGAATATGCCAACAGTGTCGTCGGTTTGATTTTTTATTTTCTCCTTATTCACATGGATTTTAACCCTTTTCTCCACACAATCACACTAACTGATGCCTTTTGAAAACAATTTTGGAAATGAAACATATGCTCGTTACGAGCAAATGCGTTATTTCCAACAATTATTTCAAAACAATTAAAACAAAAAATGAACTTTTTAAACTATGTGGATACGTTTAAATATAGAGTGTGGAGGAAGGGGTTGAACTATTATCGGACTGCCTGATAGCATGGATCCCGATCAGATCCGTGCCGCAGTCTGAGGGATCCAAGCTGTGTTCAATTCTCATCCCAGTCATTTTATAACATTCACATGTTAAGACGGAGCGCTTTGAGCCGTGGTGGTGTGGTAGCATTCGAAGGCCAGTCTTAATTTGCATAATGGCATATAACTTACACCAGGGAATATTGTAAAATATAATAGAAAATGCCAACCGTTTCATCTTTAATTTCGTTCAATTTGGTGAAAAATTTGGTGAAACTATAGTGAACGTCAAACAGCTTAGATCTGAATCAGACGCCGAGAATCTTTAGGAATGGACAGATACGTGATTTTGCAACTCACTTATAAAGTTAAAAAATGATCCGAAAAGATAACTATCAAGAAAAAAACCCTGAA
>JAULCE010009792.1:0-14275 GCA_032359355.1 Macoma nasuta | reverse complement strand
TAAAGAAATCTGTGAACGACAAAAATACCCAGCGTCTGAACTGGATCCAAGTCATTTGCATTATATAACTATTGGCACGATAAGCGATATCGAGTTCGATTATAACATGTAGAATTAACAGAGTTTGAGATAACGAGTGTCGCCCGTACACTATCATATACCAGCGTATAGCCATATACATGTATATTGTTTAGTGCGAAGGTTTGAAAACTCTGTATATTGTACATTTGTTCCAGTCCTTCCTTTTTAATTAGAAACTGATAATTAAACCGATTGTATATCTACCAGTTTTAGAAATAACCGTGGTTTCTCAGTGAAATATTTAAAGGTTGGAAAATAAATGCTCTCACGTATCGTAGGCATATCAATCGAAAATTGTTCAAAGTTAAATCTGAGAATGGTTTTCAGTACAATGATAACGACGACATCGATTTTTCTCTACGTTTTTTCCCCCCAAGTTCTTGTAAGATTTCGGCGACATTTAAGACAACATCCCACGGTTATATACACAAGTGAGTTGCTGGAGCTCTGTAAGAAGTATTAAGGTAAAACATGGTTACTGAGAAAAGCTGACAGCGAGAGCAAGAGGATTCTTCACAGACGACCCAAACTTTCGAGGGGTGAATATGCGCAACAGTCTCATACCTTATGCGGGGGAAAATGCGCAAAACATCTTAAATTAAATGCATTTCTCAACGGATAAAGGAATAAGGACCAAACCGCGACTCTATGACGTAATTGCTTACTCCCAACGCATCAGTAACGATACGGAAATTACTAGAACAGAACAGAGCAGAAGCTAATATTTAACTTGTACAATAAGTGCATAATCATAAGTTTACAATTTACAACATGCATTTACACATGAATACCCAAGTATATGTACGAGGTGATGAAGCTGACATGATTATGCTGACTCAAGAAACCCGAACCATGTTTTTCTCAAGACAGATGCTCTGGCTCTACTGACTCTAACAAGATAATTAAAGAAATCTGTGAACGACAAAAATACCCAGCGTCTGAACTGGATCCAAGTCATTTGCATTATATAACTATTGGCATGATAAGCGATACCAAGCAGTATGGACCATTCAGGAGAATAGTACTAGATTTCGTCTATACTGTTTGCCTGATAAAAAAACACAATGCTACCAATGACGCAAAAATGACTGCACTAATTTTCTTCTATTTGAACAAAAATTAGAGAATTCCGAAAATCAAACATTCATTCACTGACGAGCCTCTCGGTAAAATCGAATTCCTGCTTTACGGGCAGTAAACTCTAAAGTAACAACATGTACGCATGCTGTTTGGGTACGTGTAGATGTTGGGATTCATTTTTCAGTTCGAACATATCGAGTTTCGACTGTATCTCCCATTTATCATGTCATGTAATAATTTAAATCAGAAAAGTCTTGTAACCGACATCATGCAATTGGCGGCAAAAGAGTACATGATAAATACTAAGTTCCAACCAACCTTGGATAAGGTGATCAGAACCTTCGATGTATTTATTGTCGTTAATGTAAGACTGAAGTCACGTCGGGGAATTACTGTTGACGTTATAAACATCGGACAGTGTGATTCTACTATATAATAATGTGGTCAATTTAATATGTCAGAGAGGAACATCATATAGGGACCTACACCATTTCTCAATGGCCGAAGAGACAAGGTAATTACCGTACACCATAGGTAGACCTACAGCGCGCCTTCGACAACGTCTGGGCTGATGCACTCCTTGTTGAGCTGGTAAGGAGTGGAGTGGGAGGTCACATGTTACAGTGGGTTAAATCATACCTGTACAGTAGGAAAGCAAGAGTCAGCATAGACCAGACCAACAGTAGGACATTGCGACATGGTGCTCCACATGGTGGAGTTCCCCCTATCACTCTTTCTAGTCTTTATCAACGACCTGGTGTCGCAACTACCAACTGCTGCAATATATGCCGATGACCTGGGGAGAGAACGCCACCATGACTAGACTCAGGATGTAAGAGGTCATTGACCACCTCATCGCATGGGCTGAATAATGGTGTGTGACCATCAAAAAGGACAAACCATCACCACCTTGTTTTTCTTGTCAACAAAACAAAACAACAAGCGGGCACTCTGATGCTTGACTCAGTACCACTAAAGAAGGAGAATGAGGCACCCTATCCTATCTCGCAGTGGTATTTGACAAAGGCAAAAAAGCCACACATTGATCTAAAAGAGGTGAAAGATCGACGGAAGCTTGAACGACCCGGGGAATAGACCAACAAATATGCAAGAAAGTATATCAGTGATCAATGAGACAATGACTCGAGTATGGTTCAACAACACAGTCAACAACAGCAGAGGCAAGCCTCCAAAAACTGAACAAGGTTCAAAACCAGGCACTGTGCATTACTACAGGGGCTACAGTTCACCCAACTACAATTCATGGAGCAAACTACAGGGATACAGACACTTCAAGAACAGAAACATGATAAAATCCTTCTCCCGGCCCAGAAGTATGAATGCCTTACAGACCCCCTACGCATGACAGGACACAAGGCTTAACAAAACTAGAAAATGTGTACATAGGACACAGATGCCCCCTCTTCCGTTTTGTCAAAAATGCCATATTTTCACAAAAATAGCCATAACTCCGAAATGACTAAAGTGATTTACATGGCTGTCGAACTTGATCAAGATATTATGGTCACAAACATGTGTGTAAAGTTTGGTGAGAATTGGACAAATAGTTTTCAATAATTAGATCATACAACATATTCGGGACATACTTACGTACGTACGGATGGACGGACGTACGGACAAGGGCAACTCTATATGCCTCCACTTTGTGGGGGGAATAAAAACAGGCTCAACCGAAGAAGCTTTGCCAATGAGGTGAAACGGCTATAAAGGGAGCACGCACCCATCATGAATATCTCGACCACTCACCTGGGTAAATAAGACGTCACAAACTCATGTAAGTGGTATCTATCCGCAGTGGATGTCTGCACTGGCTCTCCATATATCGACACCGCAATCCAACAAGATAACTCTCCAAGAAAGAACCATGATCTAGCCATGATCAGTGATAAATACCCCCACACATGCCTGGACCCATGTATACAATGATGCATCAGCAACCAATGCAATAACAAATGGTGGAGCTAGAATTTTCATTCAACTTTCTAGCGGACACAAACAAACAGCCAGTGCAGTTACAGGGAAACAATGTGCACAGCAACTACAGAGCAGAGTCAGAGGCGTTACTTTAAGCCATCAATATGATTGATGACTTGAAAGAAAAGAGACAATATGTTGCATTCTTCACAGATGCTTTATCTTTAATTAAGGCTGCGACAAGCAAATAAGCTCCCCAGATATCCATTGCGCTTCACCACGTGGGCTGCACCTTTAGAGTGACATTGCTGTGGATACCTGCACATAATGGAGTTTCAGTAAACAATATAGACCAACTGGCCTAATAAGGAGCCAAAAAGAACAGTCAGAGGCCAATATCAGCTATCAGGAGAAGACAGCCATGACAAAAGCTTTCACGAGGCCTCGACAAGAAATTGATGCACATCACCTTCTCAGCAGGCCGGAGCAAGTCTTCATGGTCAGGCTTAATCCGAGCCTTCTCTGTCCCTAAATCAGCCATCTCCACGATTTTGCTGGTTAGGGTCAGAGGAGCTCTTATAGTATCCTCATCCGCGAGGGAGAGGAACTTTAGATGAATAATATATATATATATATATGTGTGTGTGTGTGTGTGTGTGTCTGTGTGTCTGTGTGTGTGAACATTCATTGGATTGACATGTCAAGCTTATAAACCTATTATCAATATTAGTAATTAACCTATTTGAACCGAAGCATTTGTTTTGTAAACCAGTATTACGTTGTAACGGTCAATCCTTTTCAGAGTGAGTTATAAAAAGTCAGTCATGTACAAATGTATTTAGGTCAAACGCACCTGCTGTCACGTGACCACAGCGTACTTAAGGTTTACAAAACAAATGTTTTGGTTCAGATAGATTATTAAATATATTGACAATAGATAGCTAATAATATAAAAGTTGAAAAGTGAATACAACGATTGTTTACATAGATATAATGATTTAAAGTTCCTCTCCCGCGCGGGTGAGGAAAACCTTTTTTTTACTATAGAAGTTCCTCTGACCCTAAGCAGCAACATGAAATATAAAAAATCGTAAAAAGGACTGGTTATGGGACAGAGAAGGATGGGATTAGGTCAGGCTGAGACCAGGGAACACCAGGCTAAATGCTCATAATAAAATTATGTACAAGAAGTACACACTAGTATCATCACCAGTTTGCCTGTGCTGTGAGGAAGATTAGACTGCAGAGCATGTCCCCCAATAATGCAAGAGGTTCGATCAAGAGAGATCAACAGCATGGCATTCAGCAGCACCACTGGACCAAAAGCTATTTGGAGGATGTCTGGATTGAATGTGGAGAAGTGGGGGAGCTCAAGAAGACCACACATTTGCTGAATGTGTAGATTGTACGCAAAGAAGAAAAATATTCCGGTAGAAAAATATGCAATACCGAATGGTATAATTTCAAGTAACTAAGTGCTATCATAAATGTGAATCAATGCTTTTAGTGTGAATGTCAGGATCCCAAAAGTCTTTTTTACGGAATCCTATTGCTGCCAAATTCAACCTCGTCCGGCGCATCTTTTTCTACATTGAATAAAAAAAACATGTGAAAGTGCAACGGTGCATTTTAGCACTTTTTTTTCGGTCCGAGGCCAACAATCTAATGAAAACCCACACAAATATCTAAAACAAGTATTTTTTGGTGCTTCGAGTAGGTCTGGTGAGAAAAACACGCGACAATCGACAGACAGTTTTCTTTGTTTTTCGAACTGACTATTGACTTTAGGTGAAATATACAACGCGAAAGTGCAAAGGTACGTATTCGCACTTTGTTTTCGACGGTAAACTGAATTATCCTGATTGAAGTAGCCAGGTGTCAAGAAAATAAATGCGAAATCGTAGCGTTGCACTTTCGCGTTGTAATTTTCATCAATGGTCACTGTCTTCGTCGCGTGTTTTACCCACCAGGCCTACTCGGTGCATCTAAAGAAGTGCAGAAATGTCAGGGAACATGTTCGCACTTTACTTTAAATTTTGTTTTGGTTTTCATATAGATTTGTGTTGGTCTCAGACCGAAAACAAGTGCAAAATGTACCTTTGCACTTTCGCGAGGTTTATTCACTGTTAAAAAAGCGCCGGGCGAAGATGGGTTTGGCAGTAAAATGAATCCCTAGCATTCAGCATATTTTTTCAAATATCATGGAGAAATTCCGAGATATCTTATTTTTTCGTTTAGAGATTATTTACCATTTAAATTTCATGTGATACAGGTCTGGAAATTTCATCAAGTTCTTGTTATAATCAGACACTGAGGCTGATTTTAGGTTCTTCAGAACATTGTTCAACTGAGGAGTAGTTTTGTTTATTTTGTATTTATTTAAAATACGCATGAATCAGAAAAAACAGGTTTTACTTTTAAGTGTTAAATACACTCGTAATGTTTAATTGTATTTTGTCTTCTACATAACAAAACAATGAAATCAACAATCATTCACTATTTTTGTAAAACGACTAGTCTAGGTTTAAACGGTTGACAATGCAATGGGATTTTCTTTCTGAAGACACGGCTTACTTTAACTGAGAAGTTAGTGTTCAAAACTTTCAACCATGATCAAATTTTCAAACGGTCTGAATCGTAGTAAGACGGCGAGTAACCCCGGACCAAAGCTGTTTGATACGCAAAAAATACGTGTACCAAATTTGAAGCAATATTCAAATTATTCCAATATCAAACAGACCACAACTTTAGAAGCCGACAATTACAGCATCACGATAAGGCTTAACCGCACCTTGAATAAAAACGCCAGGATATTCTTAAACTAGGATATTCTAGTGTCTCGATTGACGACTTAATTTTGTCGTTTTTCGAATACAGTCTTGTCGATTATCTTAAACCTAAGTTTGTCACCAAAAAACTAAGCAACACACGAAAAGTTTTTCGCCAAAGTGACAACAGACAAGACAATAAGTTGAAAAGTATTTGGTCTTAAAAACTTAAACTTTTGTAAATAACCAGATTCTTCATGGCAAACCGACAAAAATAAATCGATTATAGCAAAGATCTTCACGTAAGTAGAGGCCCTTTACAGCTTCCGTAGAATAGTTTTTGTTTTGTCTAAGGCGGTGTCTGGTGTGGGACTTTTTTTACAATGTCGACTTGAGTCCCTATGGCGATAAAAGGGTTAATATGATTTGACCTGGTTATTGTTTGCAACACAGCATGACTCTCTAGTCTCTACATGCTTCTTGAGTAGGATTGAAATAGCATTAAAGTTGTTACAGTGGGTACGAGAGAAAACATGAAATAGGCCATACAATATTCAGCCTTTCGGTCACGTGTGTAAGATTAACCGCACCAGTCAGTAAAGTTCCATTATTGCTTATAAGACGTGATATCAAAATGATTCCATTATGACACCGGTCAGATTTGAATGAGTTAATGTTGTGAAGTGGTAAGGCTATAATGCGATTTATCTGTTAATTGTGGTAGGTCTTACCATCATAATGTTTAATTATTCTGTCTAGACATTCTGATTGTATAGTGTTATTGGTATGATCACATTTATTTTGTGCCTACACGGAGAGCTGGTTATTCCCTTGCTAAACGTAGTCTGTCACTCTTTGGGCTGCAATTCTTTCTCGAAACAACGACGTTACTGAGACTGTTAATTAGTTCATGTAATTATTGTATTATTGTGTTAAAAATGTTTATTGTTATTGGTATGTATATATAAAGAAATAGCTTCTTAACTTAATCGATCACTGTTATGACTCAATGTCTTCATGACCGAGATGCCACTTGCTATTTTCATAGTTTGTTTCTTTTTATTCTAAAGCGCACCGTATACATCATTTTTATTTTTGCTGTCGTTGCAACATTTAATGAAAACGTTCAACAATCATTTAAACTTTGCTCTCTTAGGAGAGTCAATCTAGTCACAATAGCCTATAAACAGTTCGGCGTCAGATCAGTCACCAAATAACACAGCGGCCGATCATAAACCAACATGTTCATCACGGTAATAAAATATTCAAACAGGACAAGAAAAATATCCATTTCTCATTTTATTTTCATTTCGTTTGTGTTATGTTGCTGCCACTGTATAATTTAATGAAGAACGATTTCATAAGAAGGAAAACCTTGAACTTCTTTTTATTTCATCTCCCATTGAGACTATTTTCTGATTGTAAACCAGCATATTCTAATTAGAGTCACTGTATCAGTTGCCATACCTTTAAGTCGCTTGTTCTAAATTCTTTGCCAGGTTATTCGACTTTCAATTATCAAGCAAAATATCGAAAGACTTGCAGAAAACATTTTAAGATGTATGCAAAAAGTTTAAAATACAACAGAACTACGCTTAACTTTTCCGGCGCAAAAGTCGCTAAAATAGCAAATATTGCAGTCCATGATCGGACATCGCTTTGAAGTTTGGTTACAGAAGTTAGTCCCTTTGTAGAGGATTGAAAAGAAAGTTATTATCTTTTTGTTATTCAATTATTACTGTTATATATTGTGTTAAGTATTTGATCTAGACTAGTTCAAACGACTTAGGGCGCATAGAGGGATTAGAACACAACATATCAGTTATTTGCTGAAGCATCAGAGATGCAGAAATTTGCAGATTCATGTTAAAGCCGTATAAGTCGCCTCTTAGAATTATGTAAGGTTCAGCAGTGGTCTAAATTCCTCTGGAACCACCCGGGGCTGCATATATTCAGACTCACGTGCATATATTCAGAATCACGGGAATATCAAAAATCAGCGGAACAGTTTTTCCATGCATAGCATAAAATTTAGACCAGTAAAAACTGTTTTATTAAATCGAATTATCTGCATTTCGAATTAAATTCGAACTGCGGGTTATTCGGCACAATAAAAAATAGTCCCCCTAATATGACACATATTCATTAACCCCTTCTCTGCCGTAGCAATTATGCACATGAGCAATATTTCGTCTGCTTCATTTTTAAACATTATGTTTTCAATTAATTTTAGGCAAAACAAATGGCTGAGTGTCAAACAGCTTGGATCCGGATGAGACGAGGGGTTACTCGGCGTCTCATCCTGATTCCAGCTGTTTGCATGTTACAATATTGTTGGGGTAAGGCAGTGAAGGGGTTAAGTAAACAACTGTGTTTAGTTTCGATTAAAGCATGAATTCGACTTAGCCGAGTACGAGATAACGAGGTTAAGCTTACTTTAAGGCGAATTGTGCAGCAAACCTTATAATCTGGAATATGGGGTACTCTGTAAGATTTTTTCGAAAGTCTAGACAACAATTTGTCTCGAAATGTAGCCCTAATTTAAACAAATACAACCGAAAGTTAATTTACTTATCAATCGGAACTCCTCAGTTATATTCTGCGCATATAAACTCAGAAATTATAAGGGATCTTTAGTAGTTCCTTCGAAAGGCCGTGTCGATTTAGTATAAGGGACTGTTTAGTTCATGAAGTTAGTTTAGATGGTACCAATTATGCGATTATATTTCCACGATGTTGGATATAACAAAGAGTACCGGAAGAAACTGCTAAGCGAAACATTTGATCGGGAAACTGGTAACCCCACCTTGGTAAACTTACACGAGCCGTTTCATAAGAGAAAACTACCGATATTTATGCAAACGTTGAAACATAAAACTATTGACGATATCTGTTTATACATTTCCGATACATTTCCGTTACAGTTCCTGATCAGATTTTCTCATTAAGCAGTGTATACACTGTTCAAACAACACTTAAAGTCTTCAATTGGCACCGAATGAGTAAATGTTGCTTAACGTATTTTAATGTTGGAAATAATTAATATGTAATTGTTTTAAATGATATGGCACCGTCTAGAACATCTTTCTTTATTACTGGTTGGGAAATTGCTAAATGTGAATGTTGGTTCTAAGAACACTATTCCCGAATAAGGACGTGTTTTAAATGACACATATATCATTAATTGATGCAGTTAAATGTCACAATAACCCCAAGAGATTTCTAGAGAAATACTCTTAAAATTATTCTATTTCACTTCATTCCTCGGATCTATTTTAGGAATATTTTCTTGTTTCAACGGGAGTTGAGAACCAGGAGATGACAAATAAATGGCCTTTTAACTCTTTCGCCGCCAAATTTAAAAGTGTCGGTTGTTTGGGGTCAAATATTTTAACGAATTAAATAACAGAACTTATTTAACACACTTTGGCTTTATTGAGATAAATTTTGTTGCAAAAAAGTGGAGTCCTTCTAAGGCGGCGTCTGATCTGGGAATGCACTTTTTGCATTGTCGACTTGAGTCGTCTATGGCGGTGAAAGGGCTGAACAACTTATTGAATAAAACGCTGTCTTAATCAATAGTTTTCCAGTGTTGTTTTACATGTATTTCAATTTTCTACACTAGAACATTTGCTTTAAATAAACCTATTTGAAACGTCTAAACAATCTTATATTTCAAGTACATCTTACCTATTGTGTAAGGAGCCAAAGTTATTTTTATTTCAGTTTAATTGTGTTGGCAACTGTAACATTTTGCATGTGGATGGCAGTTTCGGCAGTTCGGACCAAGAGTACATGGACGTCTTTTCAGGGTCTTGCGACATTCTGTCTACATTGAAAGTTGGCACAGACGCTAAGTGATGCAGACGACACTTTGCCCCGCGTGCTGAATGTTAATTTTGTTGAAAACCGTAAAGCAACTAATTGGAGACCAAGCATAGCAGTTACTGATCCGAATATTCCTTCCCTCGCACAAGATTCTACAGTGGGGATACATTGACAGCGTGACAATAGTTCTGAAAGAAGATTTATGAGTACGTATGATTTAATGTTAATACTTAATTACAATTTGTATGTTTATAGCTTTTCCGTCGGACATGGAAGGAAATTTATCCCTGACACTGTACGACCTGTACGTTGTTTGCAATGACGTGGGTGGGGTACATGTGTGGTTTGTCTTGTTTTCTTCGCCTACCTCTTAACCCTTTCGTCGCAAAATGTATAAGTGTCGGTTGTAACTGGTTTTGGAATAAATATTTTAACGAAATAAATAACAGAAATGATTAAATTAACTATGACTTTTCCGAAACCCTAATATTCGGACTAAATTCTGTTGCAGAAAAGTGAAGTCCCAGATCAGCCGCCGACTTCTAAGGCGGCGTCTGATCAGGGACCTCACTTGTTTGCAATGTCGACTTGAGTCGCATATGGCGGTGTAAGGGTTAATTGATGTAATAGCTACAGCGTAAAAACCAATATAAGCACGTTAGATACAAATTACGATTTACTTCGGCACTTGACATTTAATATGCGATAATATACATTGATTATCTAAATTCACTAAGAAGTATACACATATGCAATCTATTTTACCCTAAATAAAATAAATGTTTCACTTAGCAACAAATGCGACGGCGTCAAAGATCATGAAGAATCTAGAGAAATTTTGGCAATGTAGCCAGTGAGGAAAGTCTTTTATAAAAGAACAGAAAAGTGCCGGAGCCCAATATTTTTTCAAAAATTGTCAGAAAGTGACAAAGAGAAGAAAGCGTTTCAAGTAGGCAGCCTCGAATGCGAATTCTGCGAATGCAACTGGATGCCGTTCGGCTTGTGTAACACACCAGTAACTTTTTTTAAGATTGAATGGGAAGATGAACCTAATGAATTGTTTAATATATCTAGACGATGTTATTTTTAATTCTTCATCTGTACGGACTTTTGGGAATGTCTAGTTGCTGTCTTCCAGCAATTGAAAAAACACAATCTAAAATTAAAAGCTTCAAAATTTGAAATATTTTCAGGTTGTGTGTAAGGATGGAAATAAGACCGATCCAGGGAAAATTCTTTCTAACGGAACTACCTCTCCAGAAAACTGGAATTTCTCGCACTTAAGTGGGCGATAACTGACAAGTTTCATGAGTTATATTTGATAACTTCAAAGACAAGTATCCCCCAACTTATGAACAAAGTGCTTTGAAACTTTATGACTGTGATCACAGATGTGTTGCATCTCTGGCAAACTCAAATTTAAATATTTATTATCAGCCTGGAAAAAACGTATAGCCTCTGGTGCTCTTTCTAGATATCCACAGCCAACAGAGGATTCTACAGATGGAACAGCTGAAATAGAAATTCAAACTGTTGATCATGATGTTATTCAGGCAGTTTGTAGCCTCCATACTATTTTTTTTTATTAAAATGGCTAGCAACAGATATCCTTGGACAGGATCGCCCAGTTATAGGCACTGAAACTGATCTTACAGGTGCACTTAGTGATGAGGACTGTATTAAAGGACAATACACAAAGTCAGGGCTTATGTTGCTTAATGCCTTTTAGGGAGGAAACTATCAATTTGTCTTACCAGAATCTTCAAAGCTGATTATCTTGAAAGTTTTGCATGATGATCTTGGACATCAAGGCAGAGATAGAACAGTAGGTATTTTCGAAGAAAGGTTTTTTGGCCTTGCTTGAATGCATATGTTGTAAAGCTGGTCCAGAAATGTGACCGTGGTATCCATCAGAACGTTTTTTCAGTGACAAGAGTAGAGTTGGTAAACATCACTTCGTCCCAACCGATTAAATTGGTGTGCATCGATTTTTGAACTTTCTAAAGATGGGTTTGAAAACGTTCTTGTGATTACGGGCCAGTTTACAATACATGTACAGGCTATTCCAACTTAGAACAAGCCTGACAATGTCTTTGTCCATTATGGATTTCCTCAGAAGTTGCACAGTGACTAAAGTCGTCGGAATTTCTTATCGAAAGTAAATCAGTGTCCTTTTAGGAAAACGGGGATAAAACGTACTCGCACTACAGCATACCACCCTCGGGATAATGGTCAATGTGAGCGGTTCAATCAAACTCTCCAACGGATGCACGGCACGATTCCAAATGACCGGAAGTATGACTGGAAATCAGTTATACCTCTATTGGTACATGCATATAATGCTGCAACGCATTCATCAACTGGATTTTCTCCATATCAATTGATCTTGGTCGAAAATCACGTTTTGCTTTTTGAGTCAGGAAGATCTAGAAAAACAATTGAGAGAAAGACGAATGAGAAAGTAGGCTTACAGAAAGTTTTATTCTTTTTTTTAAGTGCATGTAATAGTTTGCAATTCAAATACTTGTCATGAATTATAACGGTCTACATTGCATTAATGTATGTATGATATTTAAGCATTGTATTACATTTATTTCGTTACTCATGAAAGTCTATGAACGCATATTTGATTGCGTCCTATTGGACTATCTATATTTACGCTATTTGTTGGTTTGAGTTATCGTACAAACCTATCGTACTGGTGTATGTCGTTATTTAGACCCTGGACAAGTTGGATGGTCTCAGAATAGTGAATCATTTATGGATCCAATTCCATTGGCCCGTATCATCGTAAAGCCGTGTTGAGCATTGTTGATATATTATACTGAACATATGTTTCTGTTATTTCAATGGTTGGCATTTAAATGAGTCTTTTAGATTTCATTTTTGTAACTCTAAGCTATGATATCTTATCGTATATAATGCTTAATTTCAATGTTTTATTTGTACATGTATAACATTGTGTTTGTGCAAATGGATGATTATAAAATCGTGTCTGCACTTTTGTATATGATTGCGCGGGTTCTGGTTTTACAGTCAGATTTACCTTTATAAAGGTTGAGCCTTATTGCAGATATTTAATTTGAGCTAGTATTTCAATACATGGTTTTTAACTGTAAAGGTATTGTACTTAATGTGTTATTTCATATTGCCAAGTTAAAGTGTATTTATGTATTGTCGTAGTATATCAAAGAATGAAAATACCAAATAAATATACACTGGGTAATACAAAATGAAATATGGGACGGTTATAATTGTAGTCCTTATAATCGTTTTGTAGTCGTACCTATAATCTCACTTATCATCGTAGTTGCAACAGTAGTAGCATAGCGTATGGATTTATAACTATCTTATCATCTATATATCTTGTTAAACGTTAATTTACTTTCTATCTGTTTCACAGTTGTAGACATCACTTCTTATTATGCAATTTTTTGTATGTGTTAAGAAATCGTTTTGTGTGTGTAAAACATGCGCTGAATGTGGTGTTGTATTTTGATTCGTATGTGCTTAATCTTGATTGAATGTTTCGCAAACATCCATTAAATATATATTCTATACACATATTTGCAGGTAAATATGCCATTTTATTGGCTCACGATATACTTTTTATATCTATAGATGTTAAAAGCTTTTGTTAAAATATCTTTATATGGTTCAAAATGAAAGATAAACTAATTGTTTATTATCACTATTGCTGTAGGGACCATCTGTAGAGGCCATTGTGTTTTTAGATTCATTGATATATTTTTTGTGTAGCCATGAATAAAATGATTTTTTTATATCAATTGATGCACGTGTATTGGCAATTCACATAATTAAATGTATGTTCTGACTACAGTGATGTTCCTTGACTCGTTAAGGTTAGGCATAACAGAAGAGCCGTCCTCTAAATATAGATTGAGTCTACCGGCAACAAGATGTGTATAAATGAATTTACTTTTTATGTGCAAATCAATCTTAGAGACTTTACATAAAAGTTCTGCGATTTGTGTGGAATATTCAATGAGTGGTTATATACGATACTCGGCCCGGTCAGGCTTTCGTTAAATGTGTCGAGCAAAGATCTTACTCAAACTAAATTTTCAACTTTGGATTCCATCCTTAATCTTATTGCCACTTAATTCTTGGATCTCGAGCTCATTTGATTGATCAAATGTTCGTATAAGTTCAACTTTGACCAATCAGATTATTTAGAACAATACCATACGTCATGATGAAGTTTAAACGAAATTAATATCACTGCTGTGTATTATGTGTCTGTAGAAAGTTCAAACAAAGCATTCAGCACTAACTGGCATCTTTGGAGAGGTTTTTAAAACTCGCACTACCATTAAGCCGGTACTGTTAGGCTTTCTACACTTTACACCACTAACTGTCTATTTTTTGTCGAGCCCTCTGTGAGGGATGCGAGAAATAGCTGTCCTAATGTCTGTCGAGTGTATGTGTGTGCGTGCGTGCGTGCGTCCGACCTTGTCCGGGCTGTAACTTCCTTGCTGATTGAATGATTTTAAATTTACTTGGCACAATTGTTCACTGTCATGAGCCGATGTGTCGCGTTCAATAACCAGGTTCCTACCTAC
>JAULCE010009570.1:0-14278 GCA_032359355.1 Macoma nasuta | reverse complement strand
GTATTATAGTGTATCAACTGACGTCACAAGACACGATATTACTTTCCGCTTATTCCGCTATCATTTAACTAGTTTTAGTATCAATCATACTCTTAAGTATGTGATAAAAAGAACCATACTCTCGTTGTCGTTTGAGATAAGCTTTTCTTGCATTCGTTTAGAAAAAGGCTCGCTTAATATCGCTTAAAAACATTTTTATAGACACGTATAAGAAAAGCTTATCTCCAACGACAACTCGTTTAAGATCCTATATAAGTGCAACAACGTGATGCTTCAATTGTTCAACAAGTTACAAACGTCGATATTGTTAAAAAAAGACACAAGTGCCTTCTGTCAAAATGACATTTACATTTGTTTTTAACACATTTGAAAATATATAGCACGATGTATGGCAGAGGCAATACAATCGGAACTCGTAATGACTAAGTATGGAACTATTTGTTGAGTCCAAATTAACAGAAGTTCGAATTTAATTCGCCCTTCGGTCGGGTTATTTGAACTAATAAAAGTAGTTCAAACATTTTAGGCACATATCCACAAAGCAAAACACCTGGGTTTTTTTCAGATTTTAATTTGGATCAAACAATGAAAGAGACATAAGAGAGTTTAAAACAAAGGTCCGACTGTATATTGTCATAAACACATGTAAACAATTAATTCCACCAGGACATGAACATTTAACTTTAAAAGACATTTGGAAACAAATATCGTAAACATTATTTGTTTTACAGTACTAAAACTAATTAAATTGTAACCGAAACAGGTCTGGAAAGTTCGGCTTTATTTCAATACTATATTTGAGTTTTGCGCACCATTTCGTCGGAAATTTGCCCAAGATATTCGGATAGGAAAATTTCATGAAATAAAAACATCCAACGGGAAGCGATTGTAAGTACATAAATGTAAATAATAAAGTAAGCCAAATCATTTTGTCACTTGTTGCAGGTGCTATAAATTAATTTTCTGTACTATTCACCGAAACTATGAGCCCTTATTTGTAGCTGGATTTAACAGTTGTACGACTTGCTTTAAACCCCAATAGTAAATTAAATCATTGGCTATCAAATATCAGGTGTGTGCATAATATTGTATGTTAAGTGCGATCATTTGACAGTGCCAAATGGAATTTACATATCATCAAAAATACATATTTTCTATACAAATTTTGAATAATTTGAAAACTGTTCATAACATTTTCATCAATTTAGGAATTATAAAGTTGAGTGTCACCATGTTCGTTTTCAAAATATATACCAAAAGGTAGAAGAACTCTTTGGTTATTTCTGAACATTTGTAGAAATGAAACAAAACATTTCACTATACATTATAATCATATATAGTATTATTTCATGTTAAAACTGCTTCAGAGCCACTTCTGCTATTTCCATACAGTAATTACCTCGCTTTTGTGAAGTACGTGTTGCAAAAATGAACAATTAAATTATTCTATGTGAAATGCATGCGCAATGCATTATAACTATTTGATTAACAGAACAACGACGTGACGACAGGGCATAAATACAAGATAAATCGATGCAAAAAAAAACCTTTAATGTTCTTGCTGCTGGCGTTGAAGGGCATTTCAAGTCCCCCTTGTATTGAACTTAGCCCAAGGAAGAACTTAGCGTCTGATTGAATTGCTGTTAGAACCAAGGTAATTATAGTCTGTCATATTGTCGGCGTTCTTTAACGAAATACATATTTGCCTGTTTGGTAATTTGATAGTTACATGATTTTGAAAAAGGTCAACGGTGTTCGTCATTAACACGTAGCTACTATGTGTAAAAATGGTAATTACATAATATAAGAAGAGGTGTGATTGTTCTTATAAAACCATTTGCGAGTTATGTTTGGCAGGTGATGTATAATTTAGGGTCTACACAATAAGCCATATATACTTTAAAAGTAAACACATTTTTATCATAAAACAGCCTGTTTGGTTACAATGATAATTAAAGTCATGCCTCGGTATGGCCGTAGACTTAGGGTAATTACAATTCAATTTAAAACATTATAAGTATCACCACAGGCATTTGAGGATGCGTAAACAAATACAACAGTTTAGTGAAATGGGTCAATGTTATGTATTTCCATTCCATTTACTGTTATCAACCTTTGGAGTTTTGCATGATTTATTGCTATCGGTATTGGAATTTTAAGGAACTCGACAAAACTGTTCACTTGTATTAGTCGGTGTGTATTGCGTACAATAAACAGGTCTTTGTAGCTTCAAGGTGAAGGTACCTCATTACGGACACATAGGTTAAAAGACACTGTCCGGGCTGTAACCGTACTGCTGGTGGTATTTTTATTTTTTGATTTATCAAATAACACAAATGTTCAAAGTGATGAGAGAGACTGTCGGTTTTATAACATAAAAGTTTCTAGCGTCATGGTATCGCATTACCTTTAACGTCAACAGTCAATGTTCGGACAACTAGAAATTGTCCGGGCTCATAAAACAGGAAAATAAAGGTCTATCCGCTTGTATCAGGCTGTTAAGCTTTTTTAAGATATCAACAAGTTACATATTTTCATGCCTCAATCTAGGAAGAAAGGGTATTAGTTACTTATAATTTTATTTTAGTTTTCGTACTGTTATAACTATGTAGTGTCATCTGTCAGAGTGACTAGTTGAGTGTTACTGATGTCGTGTAGAATGGTCAATTAGCACAGACACTTTAGATACCAGATCGAAGTTTTGACAGTTTTCGGGGGATATTGCGATACGAACCGGATCAAAGCTCTCGTGAAAACGCATGATGCGTTTTATAAAGGGTATTAGGTGGTTTATAAGAGTCTTGACTGGCTGGCATGCAATATGAAGGGGCATTAAAAACATAGGGGCATCAGAGCAAAACCGGTAAAATCGTCAATTTAGTAGGTTACAATATTGAACTGATATTCTGCGTCCATTTCCTACCTACGTCGGGTACAAAATGTGTCATTTTATACTATGAATAAATGTGTTATCAAGTGTATGTATGGTTAATTGTTAACTGATGTATCCTTTGCACAATCAATATGTAGCATTGATCTCACAAGAAATCTGACCACTCCCTGTAAAAGAACACTATATATAGTGATACATGCAAAATTATTCTCATGAATCCTTTTATTGGATTTGATTGCTTGCTAATGACTGGTGTAGTTAACTTGAATACCCTCCTATTCTTCAAGTTTGGCTATCCGCAAGTATCGTAGTATTTTAAATGTGTGTATAAAACTGAAACGAACTAAAACATCGAATTTACCGGTTTCACTCCAATTCACTTATGTTCGGTTTCGGTAAAATATTGAATACAAACCGATTCTAAATGTCATACACCATTTGATGCGCTTTATAAGTATTGTCGAATGTTGATACTATCATTGAAAGCCAATGCCACGAAAAATCGTTTGTGTCCGACTTAAGCTTGATAAAATATGGTATATGATTTACATTCCCATAACACACTTTCCTAACCTTAAACACTATTTTGATCGTGCAGTGATTGTATTCACAAATCTGCGTAATTTTAGATATACCCCAAAAACTCACAACGTATCACTAGAATGTGCATACATTTAAATGACATTCTAATGCAAATATGGTAAATTGAAAATAACCCGATCATTATTTTGATAAGTGTGAGTTATTGCTGAAATCAAGTACTATGCTTGAAGCAGGGGAATATTCGTCACCACAGTGCCAGATTTAATATGTAAATGTACAATTTATTGTAGAAATGAGGGAGCGTAAAGTGTATGTTTGTTTGCCGAAAAGAACAGACAACGTGTATCTACTGTACAAATAGTATTCCCATTTAAACAGATAACAATATCAGTAACGAGAAATAGGCAACTAGTATAATTAATTACGATATATTACGAAAAACTTATTCATATAAGCTATTTTCAAGTTTGTCGTTTCCTACAGTGTTATTATTAGCAATAAGCAAGTATATTAAGCAGTAAGTGTGCACGACAAACATGTAAAACTTAGATTTAACACATTCAAAATAAAGCTCTCTCATTATCGCTCTCTCGCATTCTTCCTTTTATATCTGAATAACTAAGTATTAAGTACAAACAAATCGAGTTTGTGTAACGAATGCCTGAGAAAAAGCGATCAATTCTGACAAATTCTCCAATGCTACAGAAGCAATTTTTTTTAACATTAAGTCATATTAGCTGCTTTAAATCAATTATGTTCCCTTTCTGAACTGGGCTAACATTCGATTGACGACGAGATGGGAAACAGTGGAACAATACTTATAAAAAAAATTCTGATCAGGTCCTGCAACATTGACTTTCTAGTTGATAATTTGGAAGACATTTAATTGTAAGATCAGCTTGTCTAACTTTAGACTAATTTAGTATGGCTCATAATGGCCCGTATTCATTTGCATAACGACAGTTCAATAGGCCTTTATGCAGATAATACAATGATATCACATGATAGTTTTATAAGCGCTATTGTTTTGAAACGAACATTATAGCGCAATAGATTCTGTGTATTTTAAATATCATCATAAAAGTATGGGTATACGATGCGATATGATTTCACTGCATAAGTGTACAGTAGGTGCACAACAACAAACAATGTCATAAGGTATCAGTGACTGCTCTGTTTATCACATCATTTAGCCCTAAGCTAGAAGTTTATCGTCGCCTTTCGCCTTCTTTGCAAAACAACCTAAGTGCCTATTAGCGATAATGGCACGATATTTTAGAAGAAAACCAATGGTATGAACGTCAACAAGTCATTTTATAATAGAAACTAACATCCGAACCAAAACATAGATATTTGCTTTTTGCAATGTTAGAGGGACTTTATTGTTTTCAGATCGAATAATACGAAGTTCATATTAAATTCAAACCTCGGGTGTTTTGAACTGATGAAATTAGTCCCCCGACTACACATAACGAGAGTGGACTCTATTTTTCTATCACGTTTTCCCGAACGTTAGTGTAATTGAAGCAATCCCTTTGAGATTCTCGAAGACTTTATATAAAACATTGTTTTGCACACGACGAGTTTAAAATTGGTACATGGAGAATAAACCAATCAAGTTAACGCACTTGATGCAGAACTATAATTTGTTACCATCGATATAATTTTTCATGCATAGTGTTAGAAACTCAGAACTGGCTCGTAAATCAAAATTGGTTGCGTTCTTAGACATGCTTTTTTGTAATAATGTAGAACTTATCAAATATGTCCTGCCTAATAAGGGTATATACTATTTGACTTATGCGTCTTTTGGACCCAAGTCAATCCTGACTGTCTTTGGAAATATTTTAGTTATTCACATGCTTTATATAAAACACTAGTATATAAAAGTTCTATGTAGGTGAAGTTTCACCTTGAAGGTTCATGAAGTATATGTACATGAATATGGTTAAACACTTGTCTAACGAGCCAACATACAGCTAAAACAGTAAGCCGCATATCGAATAATTATATTTAACATGCACGTTTAATAAAACAAACTTTTTTATGAGAAACATTTTTGCGACACGATTGATAGTTTGTATAGTTTCAGACTTGGAGAGATTGCACGACAATAGTGGGCCGTAACGACGTCATAAATGTACTTCTTTCCTGCCACCAGCATATTGCTACCTCATCTTGACTTGATAGGACATATATTGACAAATGTGTGTATCAATTCATCGATATGCCCTTTGTACGAATCATGTAATTTACTAAACATGATTTTGAACATACTTAGCTGAATTGTATCTTTCGAAAATATATGTGGGGCTTTCCCTACGTGTGATAGCCTCATAATGATAAGTTTTTAAGTTTTCAATAAAACCTAATTTCCGATTGGTTCTATATTGTCTCTTTACATAGTAATTTAATACTACAAAAATAGATAAGAAGGTCTTGCAGAATATACCACATACAAAACAAACAGCCTCCCGCACAGCACAGAAACAAATATTTTCTCAACACACACACACACACACACACACATGACCCAAACATACACAACATATAGACGATACACACGGACAAAACAGACATACATCTAGGGTGAAAACAGGAGTACCGCCTTGGAACGTCAAGTCGTGTTTTGACACCGTTTGATTAATTGACCTGCTACAGTTTATATCAAATTCAATAATAGCGTGCGGTAAACATTAACGCTTATCACGCTATTCGCGAACATAGTGATTTCGGCAAACAGCTACTCGGATCAGACGCCTTGTATCTAGGCGTCTGATCCGTGTCAAAGCTGTTTAAAACTCGGACAACAGTTTCACCAAATTTCAAAAGGATGGAACAAGGTTACAAATTCAAGCAGCCGTGAATTCGGCGATCTTATTGTTTGGCGGCAAGATTTGGGTTAATAACTGTGCTCCTACATTACATATAATAATAACATCATTAATCTTCCATCTCGGTTATACACTAAATATTATTAACACGTACCTAGAGTATTTAACGCTTTACTTCATATATATTCCTTTTGACGCTTCTGTTGCAAGCGACCAGTAAAACATTTTTGAAAAGGGGCATTTGCTAATGATGAACAATTGCTCCTTTTCCGACATTATTTCATTGGTGCTTTTCTCCTAGAAACTCTACCGATTCATCATATATATTAGTTAAAGAAGAAATGTAAATAACAGAAATGATCAAATAAACTTTGGCTTTTCCGAAACCCTAAGTTTCGGAGTACTTGCTTATTGTTAACAAAGGAACAAACGCCGACTCTTAAGGCGGCGTCTTATCTGAGACTTCAATTTTTCCAATGTCGATTTAAGTCGCCTATCGCAGTGACAGGGCTAAACGTCACTGTTCAATGTTTGAGGCTATTTATGAACTGTAACATAGTGAAAACAACAACCCCGTTCTGCTATTTTGCGTAAAGTAATTACCTTGCTTTTGTGAAATAAATGTTGTAAAAATGATAATTAAATTTGTTCAATGTGAAATGCATGCGCAATGCATCATGATTATTCGATTAACAGAACATCAACGTGACGACATTGCAAAGATAGATGATAAATCGATGCAAAAACTCTTTGAAATGTCATGCTGCTGGTATTGTAGGGTAGCCCCCTTGCATTGATCATAGCATGAAGAAATTGGCGTCTGATTGAACTGCTGTTTTTGTGTTCTGGCATATCGTCGGATTTCTTCAATATTGACGACGTAACAGGAAAAGGGGAACTCGGACATATAAAACAGCGCTGGCTCAACTCGATTTCAGCGTTATTATTACATCATCTAGTCACGAAATTTACGTTGGATTCATTTAAAGGTAGAATTGTATATCCTCTAAAATTGTAAACAGTGTAGCCCCAGACCAGCCGCCACGTCAGTGACATGGCGGCTGGTCTTGAGCTACATTGTTTGCTATGTCCAAGTGTCCCTTTTCGCGTGACGTGGCCCATATATTTGACTTTCTTTGGTTTTTGGTAGCTACGTGATATTGAAAAAGGTCATCGGTGTTCGTCTAAAACACCTAACTACAATTTGTTCAAATAGTGTTACATGGTTTTAGAATAAATCGTCGGTGTTCTACTTAAACCATGTGCGTGTTATGTTTGAAAATAGAACATTCGTGGGTTCAGAAGGTACAAAGGACATATGCTTGAAAATGCGATTAGTGCCAAACTCGCTTGGATCTTCGTGAGTCTTCAGCCGACAAGACATGTGCAAAATGTGTAGACCCTGATTAGACTGCTCTTGCAGGAGCAGTCTGATCACGATCTACACAATATATCCATATGTCTCAATACGTATAAAACTATTGGATATTGTAAAATAAGCCCCTTTGGTTGAAATTATATAATAAAGTCATTTCTCGGAGTGGCCGTAGACTTAGTAATACGATACGGTGTGCTGCGTACAATAAACAGGTCTTTGTAACTTCAAGGTGAATGTAACACGTTGAGGACAGCTGTCACTATTAGGTTAATAGACATTGTCCATGCTGTATCCCTCTTGCTGATGGTAGTTTTTTAACAAATAACATAAATGATTCCTGTGATGAGAGACTGTCTGGCTTCATATTGGTTTAACATCAACGTCAAACGTCGAATTTCGGACCATTAGAACGTGTCCGAACTATCAGTCCCGTTATTATAATGATCGTGCTGGACAGAATCTCATTGAAGAAAAGAGCAAGTTTATGGACAAAACATATGCTAGGTAAAGTATAATGTTTTCATTAAGCTTATAACAATACAACGTTTTGAATAAGAAACAGGAATAAAACCATATTCGCTTGTATAACGTTTTCAAAAAAACATTTTACAGCCTGCCTCAATCAGAATATCTATGATATTTTTATCAACTTTGAGCTGGTCAAACTATTCTAGAAACTATCAAACACTACTTTGTAATAATATTTCTATTCCAATTCTGACGTTCTTAAAGTATTGGCGACCGTTTATGTTAATAATGAAAGCCAATGTTATGAAGCGAAGCTTGTGTCCGACTTAAGCTTCTTTCAAATATGCTTTTTATTCCTATAACATACTTTCCTAACCTTTAACACTTTTGTATGAGCATGTTATGATTGTGTATACAAATCTGCGTATTTTTTATGGTCAATGGAAGATAACCCAGTCATTAATTTAATATGTATGAATTAGTGTTAAAATCAAGCAATATATTGAAGCAGGGGAATACTTGTTACTATAGTGCCAACTATAATATGTAAATGCACAGTTGAATGTTGATATTGGGGAGGGTAGTATTTGTTACGCATACGTATATATTTTTGTTTGCCGAAATGCCGAACTTCTATATATGTCCATTTGTACAGAGGCCAAAGTCAGAATAAGTAACGAGAAAAATGCAACTGTATATTTCTTGTTATTATTTGAACATCGGAGTATAAATAACTAAGACATATTTGACAAACAGATTCCCTCAAGCTTTTTTCAAGTTTGATGTAAAAGTAACTAGTTCAAATAAGCGAAATTAACACATTGTTAGGAAGTGCGCTGTATTGTTACGAATTGCGTAATTCCGAATGGAAGTATATAAATAGCAATGTTTTCTAGAAAAAAGGAAAACAACAATTTTGAAAAGTGGACTATTTGCACATTACGTCGTTTCCAGCAATGATATAAATAGTAAAACAGCAATTATATTAAGTAATTAAACATGACACACATGTGAAACTCAGATAAAACATAGCCTAAAGAAAGCTGACATATTATCGCTCTCTCGCAATCGCCCTTTAATATCTAAATAATTAAGTACACAAAATGATTTCGAGTTACGAGTGCCCAGGAAACAGCTATCAAATCTGCCAAACACTCCAATGCAACCAAAACAATTTTTTCTAATCCTATCACATAAAGTCATATTAGCTGCCTGAATTCAATTGTGTTCCCTTTCTGAACTAAGGCTAACATTCGATTGACGGAGATATGGGACACAGGGGAAGAGTAATGATAATGACTATTAAGATCAGTTCCTACAAACTTGAATTTCTAGTTGATAATGTTAAAGATATTTAATAATGGTTAAATCAGCTTGTCTGAGTTTAGACTAATTAATTTGCTTCTTCTGTGACATTTCTTACTTTACTTACGCTAAGTACGGTTTTTTATTTATTTTCTAAATATATTGAACTGTCCGTATATGAATGGAGGAGAATCGATATGTGCCGTTGAAAGCAACGGCAAATAATGGTCCGTCTTCATTTGCATAAAGACATTTCAATATAAACTGAGTTTGGAACAAAATTGTACATGCGCTTTTGTTTTGTACATTATTGCTCAATCGGTTCTCTGAATTTAAAACATCATTCAAATAGTTTGGGTACCCGATGCGATTCGATTTATCTGTATTGGTGGTATTTTGGTATTGGTTGTCATTATGGTATTCACTGCATTGATTTAAATCTGAGTCATTCTGTAATCGAAACTTACATCTGAAACAAAAACATAGAATTGTCCTTGTTGTATACATGGTGGGAGACTATATCGTTTTGCACACACAAGTTTAAAATTAGCACATAGAAATTTAACTAATTAGGTTAACGCACCTGATGCAGAACTATGATTTGTAAGCATCGATATATCCATAATATCAAACAAATGTTAAAAGGGGCATTTGCATGCGCTCTAACTATTTAATTCTTAGACACACCATTTAGCAAACAGGCAAAGAGTGTAGAACTTGATTAGACATGTCCTGGCTAATCAGAGAATACACTGTTCGACTATTGCGTCTTTTGGACTCAAGTTTATTCTTTTTCCTTATTGTCTTTGATAATATTTGTCTTATTTTTATGTCTTTATAGAATACACTTGTCGGTTAAATGTATATGTACATGCATATGATGTATCAACGTGAAAATTCATGAGGTAAACTGGTTGAAAAATGTCTAACGAGCCAATGAAAAATGAAACAGCCAGCCGCTCATCAAATAAATATATTTAACATGCACAGTTGATAAACAGTGTTCTTTGAGAATCATTTTAGCGAAAAAATTGATAATCTGTTCAGTTTCAGACGCTATGAGAAGACGCCTGCCTCTGGAGAGGCGTACTGGTGACATAATGCTACTTGCATAAAAATATATAATTAATATGTTGATCGGTAAACATATGGTTGGCTCTTGCCATAAATGTACCACTTTCTGGCGCTAAAATGTAGCGACCTTATTTGTCATATTTGTCTTTGAAGAGCATAGTTTGACAAACGCGTGTTTCAAATCATCGTATGATCTGTTTAAAAATCATGTTTTACTAAACATCATGATTTGGAGCTTTATTTCAAATGCTTGACTGAAATGTTATGTTTTTAAATCGCTGTTTGACTTTCTCAATGTGTGATAGTCTCAAAATGTTATGTATTTATTTAATACCCTAACTGATATCCGATTGATTCTATATTTTCGTTATAAATAATAGATTAATATTACAAAGACAAGTTTTGACACCGTTTGATTGATTGAACTGCTACAGTTCATATCAAATTCAATACTGGCGTCGATATAATTCAGAAGGAATGTTATTATTAACATGGCCGTTCATTATTGCACTGGGATTCACTGGCATATCAGTGCGACCTCAAATTTCCGTGCGTTAAATATTGACACTTATCACGCCAATCTGAACCATAAAGATGTCGTCAACCAACTTGTACCCGGACCAGACGCTATTCGGCGTCTGATCCGGATCCAAGCCGTTCGACACATAGGCAACAGTTTCGCCAAATTTCAAACGAATCGAAAAGTATAAGAGATCAAGCAGACGAGAATCTTTATTTTTGGCGGCAGGATGAGCGTTAAAAAGTTATTGGAGCAAATTTGTGATAAGGTGTGTTGAATAACTCATTCAACAGATAACTTAATATTCGGTATGTTGTTGTATGCATTGTCTCAAAGCCCCAATCTTGCATTGTCTTCGATGAATCATTCGTGAATTTTTCAATCCTAGTTATATACTGAAAAGAGTAAAGCATAGGTTTCGATAAACGTACTTTTAGTATTAAACACTTTACACTTTTATATAAATTGTGACACTTCTGCAGCAGAACATGTTGGGAAATGGAGCATTTGCTCATAATGAGTAGATGCTCCATTTTTAATAATGTATTCAAGACATTTAAAAGTGCTTTTTCCTAGATAATTTACCATTTTTATCATATACATTCATTGCAAACGAGTATGAACATAGAATTTGGAGTAAAAGTAAAACATATGAGAAACCTAGTAAATTTAATCAGAATTGAATCAAAACTGTACACGTAACCTGCAGAAAAAAAACACAACAGGGCCATGATGGTCCTATGTCGCTCACCAGATAAAGGGTTACAAAAACATTGCAAATAGTATTTGCATGCAGATGTATAAGGAAAACTATCCCCGCCTCTGGCGGCCATGGTTTTTACTTGGCATTATACATAAAATAGCTTTGGTAGAGGGTCACCAAAGAATCATTTTTTTGTGAAATTAATTTGAAATTTGACTAGTGGCTTTGGGAAAGTTTTCTAAATAGCCATATAAGGAAAAATAGTCCGGCCACTGGTGGTCATGTTGTTGTGAAAATTACCATTATTTGAGCAAATTTGGTAAATGTTCACCCAAGGTTCATTTTTATGAAAATAAATTGAGACGGGTCCAGCAATTTTGGAGAAGAAATGTTCTAAGTTTTCTATATAGCAATATAGGGAAAGCTGGCCCCGTCCCTGGTGACCATGTTAATCGACATACCACAATTCTTTAACAAGAATGGTAGAGGTCAACCAAAGGATAATTTCTGTCAAATCATTTTGAAATTGAAACAGTGTTTTATTAAATAAGATTTTCAAAGTTTGGTAGAAGTCCACCCAAGAATCAATTGTGTGAAACTACATTGGAATATGTTAGTTAATTAGTTATCAGGAAAACTGACCGGGCGTGAATTCCCAAATAACATTTTAGACTCGATTTTCAAGAATAATGTTCTACCTTTTTGTTTGATAACCAGCTTCTATCATTCTGACAGACACTGAGTGTCCAACACTATGGTGAGATATTCCTAAAAGGTAATCTCGAACCTTTTTGTTTGATGTCCGCTTCTACCATTCTGGTAGATACTGGACGGAAAATTAGGATTTCGGTATGCTCACTATTTTACCATGGTAGAACTGAGCTGAATTGTTTGTCACCGGGAACGGATATTATTTGCAAACAGTTTAAATCCAGATCATCAGACAAGTAATCCTAATAATCCAGCGTCTGCTTTGTTTCCAAACTATTTGGCACTCATGGTTCATAATCAATGGCATATTATTTTAATAATGATTGCCTTTCGTTTATACGGGAAATATAGTTCCTTCACTGTACATAAAGCTGACGGAATATTCAATCAATTTATACTGAAGACCCTCGCCTTAGCGTTCCAGTTTACTGAAAGTTACCAGTCTTCAAAATATTTCCTATGATATATTGCCCCGCCGAACCCTTGTGAGCGGAGTGCTACTCATTTCACTTTATAACGAACATCTGCCGATTCAGCTTCATTGCGGCAATAGTAATGTCAGACAGTTTCCAATCAGAACTAGACAGAAGGGAAGTGATTGCCGTTATTATCCCTAACAATAATGACACTACATTTTCATGTAGGGGCAGTGTCCGCCAAAAATTCTAATATCACATTAGTTAAAAATTCCAACTTCTGGCTAATTTGTATACAGTTGATGCTATAAACAGATAAATTGGATATATCTTTGCCTTGAACTATAGTCCACGCTGTACATTATAGATGAACCACGCTCTCTCAATCTCGTACAAAATAATGTTATGCTCAAATTTAAACTTAGAGAAATAATATAAAAAATACTTTTTTGATCGAGTTTTCCAGCTAATTAAGATAGGACCGCCGCCTTCGACATATATGTAACAAGTGTCGATTGGTCTAATTTTATGAAAAATATACATGAACTAGGATAGAATAAAGTGCAGAAGAGTAATTAAAGGGAAATACTGTCTCCACTTCGAATTATTTGGTTGGCTCTGAATGGCACGTTTTGGTTACGGGGTTGACTGCCGGTGTTAGGTTATTGCGATGTCATATACAGTTCTCGAATGATACTGATGCAAAGTAAAACATAAAGCGCGAACCAGACATATTCTTAAAATTTCTTTATGACGAAATGGGACTCGTTGTAATATAGCAAATTCGCCAAACATAGTGCGAAATATTTTATCAACTTGGTTTGTTTGCACCAAGATTGACAATCTTACATTCAATACTTAATACACAATATTCCCGGTAAAAAAAAGTATGAGTTTTTTTTGTTGACGAAACGTCACACTTTGCAATTGTACTGATTTATTTCTATTTCGATGAATTGTGTCATCGTAAATTATTCTTTGGACGTCCCGTGCGTGTGTCAATTTCCGTATTTTTACTCAATGGGGAGTAATTATAAAGCTTACATATTTGAGTTTTGACACCTTTTGATTAATTGAAATGTTACAGTTTATAACGAATTCACTAAAGCCATCATCATTTAATTCAAAAGAAGTTTTATTGGTTACATGACTCATCCATTAAATCAAATCAACTGCACAATTGATACGAATTCGGATTTCAATTCAGTTAAAATGTTGATGAACTAGAACTCTGACCAAGTCAGGAAGGGCCCCCATGAAATGCCAATTAATAACAAAATTGCAGTCTGAAGGGTAGCTATATACCCCACCAACGTAAGTCAGTAAAATAGGGAGGATTTCTGATTGTTTATGGGTATGCATAGCCAACAGTTCATGCTCTCATTTTACATTAAAAAAAATTAGCATAAATTCTTGACAATTCATCAATCTGT
>JAULCE010009459.1:0-14279 GCA_032359355.1 Macoma nasuta | reverse complement strand
GTGTAGCTCAGAGACGGTCTATACAGCCGCCATATTGTCTGCAGGAACCTGCAGACAATATGGCGTCTGTATAGACAGTCTACCTTGTCGGAGAGGATAAGAGTAATCTCCCTTGATTTAAGTGGGCGCAGCTTCGGGCGCTTCAGCGATCCGTCAATTCGTCAGTTGTAACTAACAAAGCCATGTACTTTTGAAAACATTCAATAAAACGAAACCTAATAAGATAAAGAAGCTACTGTTCCTATTCATCATATACTTAACCCCTTCACTGCCTTACCCCGAGTGCAGTGACATATGCAAACTGCTTGGATCCTAATGAGACGCCAAGTAACTCGGCGTCTCATTTGGAGCCACGCTGTTTGATACTCGGCCAATGGTTTTACCAAAGGTCGAAGGAGTGTGTTAAGAATAAAGCGGATGTAGAACAAATATTGCGCATGGGCACAACCTGCCTGGCAGTGAAGGGGTTAAGTTGTGAACACGTCTGAAATAGCATATGGATTAATGGGTAAGACAATGTTCGCGGTACACGCTTAAGCCTCAATTCGTATGGAATTTAAGTGTACAGAGATATGCATGCTGAAGTTTAACTTGCAAAGGATATATACGCGTATACGATATGAAGTTGCTGTAGTATAACCGAGACGGATACGTTATTGCCGGAAACGGCAATGGTCTTTTTATAAAATTATTTTAAAATTCAAGTAAAACGTTCTAGACTTTACTAAGCATTAGGCTCGCCGTGCATGAGTTCAATGGTGACAAACAATGAAAATAAACTTATTTAACTTTACATTGTCGATTGTGGCGTCTAAACTTGTATTCGCGGGCGAAATATATAGTTTACTACGCTTGACGTCATTTCAAATTCAATTCAATTAAATTGCATAGCTTTGTTTCAACCAGATAAGAGACATGAATTACCGCAACATTAAGAAGACATTTACTTTACAGTTGCTACATAATTAATTAAAAATGTATTTCCATAGCAACAAATTGATTCACATGCAAGGATTTTTTTTATACATACATCATTACCAGTGCACGTTACTGTTAATAAATGCTACATATGCTACATTGCTGTTGTATTTCTTTCCGTTTTTTAGCACAAAAAGGAAATTCCCAACAAACGCTTTTGTTTAACACTTTTAAAGCTAGATAAATGTACGTTGTCATTTGTCAAACAGGTGTTGATTGCACAATAAACAACGCTACATTTGTACTTTGTTTTTAGTGACAAAATTCAAATCTTGAGACGGCCTCTGTAAACGATCTACACTGTGTTTAGATATAAGCATACTTTTAAATACAAATGAATGACAAACGGTATCGGTCGCTTAAACTAGAACGACATGTCACAATAGCAAAAGTCAGACAAGCGGTCTTGTCACCTTGTCGGTTGTCAAGTTTGATATCTAAAAAAATCAATTTCCAATACATCAATTTATCTGTCTTATTTTATGATATCTTTGACTATAAGTTTTGAGTATGGACAGCGCGGGGTCACACTGTTGTGCGACTAATATTGTACTTTATCTTACAAATAGTTGGTTGTTATGTTTCTCTTATTATTTGTCACATTTCAATCCTCTATAGCGGAATGGTCGAATTACTCAGGTTCTAATACGAACCAAAAGTTTCAACTCTATCAAGCCCCACGATCATAAACAGGTTGTGTCAAATGCTAGTTTCAGGTTAGGCTTGCACTAAGCATCTCGAGTCGAGATCGAGCTGAAAATTTCAACGTTGGATACCTTATTTGTTTTATTGCCATCGCATCAGCAAATATTGACTGCCATAAACATTCAAGAAATAAAACGATCTAGGATTTGTTCATACGGTGATTGACATTTAATTTGTTGGAGCACTGGTGCAGATATAACAGGTCATAGCTCATGTAGACGGTAAACAAGCTGAAAACACATTCACATTAGCAAAATGCTGTCAGTTGTGCCAAAAGTTATCAGGTCATCCTTATATCATCGTATTTGTTTCAGACAATTTGTTTGCAAAATGTTTATCACGTCTGAAGTAATCAGATATTAAGCAATTTCTGGGTTAATATACTATTTTGCATTTCCAATCAGCAATCGGTATTTATAAGGCTGCAGGACTATTCTGTGCGAATTTCCCGAAGTTCTAATAGAAATAGTTCTACATTTTTATTGACACGTATCCACAAATCAAACGCATATGGTTTTGGATCAGATGTTTTGCTTCGATTATGTCAAGAATTGTACTTAGGTAGATAATAGATAACGCAGTTCGATTTAAGTTGTTGACTGTGTATAGTTTGGCGTTTTTATTTTTGATATGAAGTAAGTGATTTTGTTAAGACCCTTGTTTGTTTTGTTTTACACCAAGACAGACATCAATTATTTCGGATTGAATATATTAAGGCAAATAACAACAATGATAAATGAATAAATATAAGGTTTTCAGATGACTCCAAACTTTGTGACCTTTTCCACAGCTCTTGCACTTCTTATGGTCTTTAATAGAGTCTTTCTGCACAGTTTTGCCGAAGAATGTTTTGACTTTCATTATACCCCGACAATATATAGTTTCATTAGCTCTCATTGTATAGTCTGTCTCTAAATGTACCCATTCTCGCAAACTTTCCACTGATTCAACTCTTTTTCATCAATGTGTCTATTGAAGCGTGTAAGCATGGACTGTGGAAACTTCTTTAAACGTCTATGATATAAAAAGCCGTCTTTTAAATCGTCTTCATGCCTCGCCTCTTTTAGGTTGATGACGGCAATGTTGAGTAAGTCAGCAAATTTCTCAAAGAGAATTGGATTTTCAATTTTGATCGGATTAAAGCTCTCAAGCTCATCTAAGAATCTACAGTCAAACTTCGTTGGCTCGAGATCATTGGGACTCTCGAAATTAGCTCGGCTTAACCGAAGTTCGAACTAAACGATGTTTCACGACCTAATGCATATGATAGTATTTTGTTGATAAAGCTTTAGAATACCTTATATAATGTGTTTAATAAAGCACATAAGTCAAAATAGCAAGCAGTATGGCTCCAGATCAGATGCCGGGTAACTCGGCGTCTGATCTGGAGCCCTACTTCTTGCTATTTGGAACTCAATTTTGTCTCTCCGGAACTTTTGTTTCAGATCGAGCTTAACGGGGTTTCGAGCCAACCGTGCTCGACCCATCGAAGTTCGACTGTATTAACAATTCGTTTTGTTCCACCATATGTTCGCTCAAATCACTCTGTCGCTGCGGTATACTCTTCTACCGAATGTCTTAAGTCCTCGATGGCCTTTAACGCCTCCCAAAACAAATATTTTCTTAATTGAAGCAGTTTATGCTCAGGTGTGGAGGGAGCTTCATCTATACTGTTATAGAATGCAACCTTCCATGCTGGATATTTAGGTTTATCCCCATAGAACACAGAAATGCTCACCCTTCTCAATTGTTTCCTTTAATAATTTCCTAACTGTACTCCTCAGTCTTTTTATCACTGCCTGATCCAAAAGATGAAAGGTCCAATGTTTTCTGGCTAAATTGCAATGTTTCTAAATATTTATTTTCCACCATATCCATTTCACTGAGCGTTTCTACCATGTCTTTTGTACGTTTCCTTTCCTTGTAGAAAACTCAAAGATTTTTTATGGCCTAAACGGCTGCATCTATTTTTACTTCTATGTGGTTCAGCAATTCTTTCGTTGTGTCACTGTTTATTTCTTCATCCAAGTCGTGACTTAGTCGGTTTCTCGCCCTCGTGTATGCCGATTTGCTTCTCGATTTTTTCATCTTTAATTCTGCGATGTCAGCCTCTTCCGTGTGTTTAGCCAATAATTCGGTGGTTTCTTTTTCGGCTGGTTGCATGTTCAATTCTATATGACAAGCACACTATAACTAACTCTCCGTATTTACCTATTAGAAACGTCTAGAAAACAAAGCCACCTCGCCGTTTACTATCTGTCCGAAGATCACAAAATACGTGTTTATAAACCTCGCTCTGCTACCAATTGTTCTATCGGAGTCATTTGATTTTACCGTGTACAACTTTTGAGATGTCGTGCAATTCGTATGGTCCCAATCATACAAGTTGCTGTGGATATTGCATTTGGTACCTTTAACTTAATATCTCAAACTCGGTTTAGTTGAAACATCGTTTCACGTGAAGCTTCAATCCGAACAGACGCTTTGTCCTGATGCTGTTATACTTTTTTTTTTATCAAAGTGTTAATCGTTCGAAAAACCCGATATTTGAACTTCATTCGAAATTCGGGTTATTCAAAAAATAAGATAATCTTCGACATAACCAATTACAAACGTGTCTTCGATGTTCTTTGTCCCCAACATATGTTTATAATACAGGCTCTCAGATGTTAGTCGTCGAAGAAAACTTTGTCTTTCCAAAGGTCTGATTGTCATTCAACCACGAACTGATCGATTGTTCATTACCCATACTAATCTGTTACCATTGCCAAGAAGAAAAATAGCTAACATTTTAATTATGACTGGCACTTAACGGTCAAGAGACGTTTCCAGTGAGAGAGATAAATTGCCTTGCGAAATTAATTCCATCGGTGTAAATGATTGGAAAAAAGTTTGATAGAAATGTTATAATTCGTGAAGACATTGTTAAGTTCAAATCCTTTTTTTACAATTTGCTTCCATTTAAGGACTGATTTGTACTTGCCGTCTGCAGCTTTATAATAAAATGTTTTGACGAAATGAAGAACATCTATAAATGAAAACACTTATTGTTTCGAATTACACAGATCGGACGCGAAAATTTAATGCGGCAACTAATCTGGGAGTGTACCGTTTATAAAGAAGATTTAAAAGTGGTCAATGCCGAATTAGTTAATTAACTAATAAATTCAAATACTATCAGTAATCATTTCTAACACATTTCCACAAAACATAAACCTTTGCTTTTGCTTTAGACGTAACCCGTTCACTGCTTTCCAGGCACCATATTGTCATATGCAAACAGCTTAGATCCGGATGAGAGTAACTCTGGCAATAATTTAGTTAATCTGTAAAGTTTGAAAATGAAGCAATCGAAATATTGCGCATGCACATACTTGCTTCCGGTAGTGAATGGTTTCTGTTTCAATGAGCATTAACTCGACATACCTGAATGGTGATAATGAGCTCCGACTGTTGTTAAAACATTAGAAAAAATAGTTATGTTTACACAATTCCAAACAAGCAATTGAAGTACCATAAGTATCAAACAAAACGATAATAAGGATAAAAATGATGGAACAAAAGTTTCGACATCAAAATACCACTTACATTATATCGTGTTATCTAGAAATCTATTTTAATCGAACAGTTTACGAGTAGACTTTATTTATTCGGTTTCTGACGTCGAGAAAAATTGTTCCGCTTGCATTTATTTATAATGCTTTAGTCCGGAATTTTGTCGATAACTCTGATATTGTTACATGATATGATAGTACTTTGATAGTTCATCTAATGGGCCGTCACACTTAAACGATCATGCGTAGGTCACACGTTAGTCATGCGTTATCCACACCTTCGTTTACGTTAAACGTTGAAGAACTCTGGTCTCTATGAGAGGTTTTGCGCAAGTTCAAAACTTTATGTTCGGACCAGCTTTCTGCGCCGGTCACCAAAGATTACCAGCTTCACCAGCGTTCACACAGCGCTCTTATGACACTTTACTTCCGACCTCGGACGTTTACCAACGTTTCCTCAACGTCATAGAACGCTGACCAGAAAGTAGCCTCAAAAGTAAACCAATAGTAAATTTGCATTTACTTATTCTGTGAGGTAAATAATTAACAAATTTTAACATAATTATAGATCTAGCGCAAACTCGCGTGTCGAATATGCAAATGTCATTAGTTTTCGCGATAATGCAAAACGGCCGTATAATTTTCATCTATACATATTTTGTGTCAGTTTAACTTGCAAATTGTAACGATTGAACTGGTATTATATTCTGTCGTATTGCACAAGTATTTTCAACGCCTTAGTTTGAATTTCATAGACCAGAGCGTCACGTATCTTTTGACAATTTCCGCGGAATAACTGAGTCCATTTTTTCTTATTTTCCACCGTAATAGCTTCTATCTTGAAAAACCAATAAACAAAGTACGGTGATCTCAATCCTTACTTCTTAATTCGGTCTACGACATCAACAAATATGCCGACAATGTATTTCACACTTATACCACTTTACCTGTCAGTATAAAACACTTACCGGGAACCGCGCTTAAAGCATAGCCTGCTGTATGTATCGATTTTTACACGCGCCAGTTGTAAACAACCGAGTGACACGCGTTGTGCATAACTGCTGATTATCTCGTGTCAAACAATGTAGTTAAAGGGATTTAGCCAGCATGGCGCTAATTAGGTAGGATTTGGGGCAGCGTGGCGCACCGGAAAAGGGGAAGGGCGCAGCGACCTGCTATTCCGCTCTAGAATAATCCCGAATATTGAGTTCGTTTGCTTTTGTCACAAACAAATTGCAAATCATGTTAATTTCTTTAATATGAGCATCCGTCAATATTTTATCTAAGATCTTTGTTATTTACAAGCCTTCAACCAATGGCGTAGTCAATTGCATTACATATACTATTCAATTCAAGCGTTATGATTATGATTGTTTCTTCCTTACATATATGTTTGGAATCAACTTCAATATAATGAGGAGCAGATATATATATACAGTTAAAAATCGTTATGCATAATATTTTCAGTCCAGGTATTTCACGGCAGATACCCGACAAACAGTTCCATAAAACATTAGGTATATATTTTAACAGAGCAAACCGCTATGTATTCGTTTCAGAGTTTAGTTTGAATTAAAGAATGAGTTCAACAAGTTAGAGATAATGACACCCGACTATATTTTCTTCTGTGAAATTAAAAATGGCCGTTTACTATGAACGACAGTGAGTGAACGTTTTTTGTATCAGTTGTCAAATATTACCTCTTTACCTCACAGAGAAGAGTACGCCTATTGTTAGCATTCATAATTGAACCATTTACTGGCATATGCATGCTTCTCATCAGATTATTTCAATGTGAATAACTCTTAAACTAGCACGTGGGGTAAAACGTTCATTTAGCATGAACACTGAATATTGAAATGGCAATATCTACATCATTGAATATTTTTGCTTGTTTGGGAATCTATGATGGGAAAACATTCGTTTGAGTACGTTGTGACGTTGAATCAAATACTAATATATGAATGAATCATCGACATTTTACGAAGAGCCAAATGACTGACAACGATTTGTCCACATGACGGGACTCACTAACATGAACTGAACCAAATCATGCCTACAGATTGAATATCTACGGAATATAATCTATGACCTGTGTTGTGTTCATCAATATTTGTGTAAACGAAAAAGGCAGAAACTGTGTAAACTGGTGGTACGCTTGCTAGAATACAAGGTGACATTGCCTTCCATCTGAAATATTACAAAGACTTGCATTGAATCATGAACCCCTGTCCGCCTCTTGCGCGACAATGATGATACAGTGAATTTTCGATAACTCGAAATTCGATTACTCGAAATCCGAATTTGTCGATCTTTTAAGGTGCACCTATATTACAATTGTATTGCTTTTTACACTCATATCGGGGTTGTGGGGACTATTTTTACAAGTCAGAATCACCCGAAGTGCGAATTTATGTCCGAGTGCCCTATTTGCGTGACGTGGCCCATATGATTCGTGTCTTTTACAGTGACTGATGTCAAGATATGTACATTGTATGACTTCAATCACTGCAAAAGACCCCCAAAACATTCAAGGATGGTCCGCTGTTAAACAGATGGAACTAGACTTTCGAAATGTTGCCTTTGAGTTCATTTCTAAACGAAATGACACAGGTCATGCCGCGTGATGTCTGTCTCTTTAGCTTGAATACCACCCGTGTCACATGTGACCTGTTATATTTGTATCAACACGTTTCCTGATAGAAATGTTTCCTCTGTAAAGGCGGATGCTAGATTTTCAAAGATTGATTAGGATCCAGTTCTAGCAGCTACATATTCTTGAATAGCATGCAACACATCTCTTTTGCCCAATAGATGCGCCCTATGACGCCTCTGTAACAGGTGGCGTTTGAAATCAATTCCGTTAACCTAGATATGTTATGATATGATATGTACATTGCAGTAATTAAATGATTTAATGATAATTCCGTTGAGGATTTATTATATCTTAGCCTTGCTATTGTGAAAAAAGACTGGACACAAAGTGTGTCTTTGATTCGAAATAAAGCGGGCTGTAAACCTTAGACGCCAATGTTCTACAATACTTAATTCATAAAAGCAAATGCGTATGCGGCAGTTACAAATCTCGGGTTTCGCGAGAGTTACGTTACACCGGTGTACGAGCATTTTACACATGTTAACATGTTGTTACTTGATTAATTTAATGCAATGTTAAAATGCATATGCTATTAATTAATCGTTATTATGAGTGTAATGGTAAATGGCTCTAAATGGTTCTAAACCGTAGAAAAGTGTAGGTTTGTCACATAGAAAAGAGTCAATAAAATCTTAAAAATATCAGTGACCCCTATATCTTATTTCATATTTCAACAAATTTTTGCATGGTCTTTCAAACAACAAAGTTTAAACAAAATTTATTGTTTAGAAAAATTACTGCCGCAAACGCCTTTAAAGGTTTAATCGATTTCGCTCAGATTCCTTGCCGGTTTGCTTGTAATGAAATGTGTTATACGATTCAATTCAAAAATATCCGCATCATGTTATTTAGTAAGCCATACATTCGCGCCAAAAACAGTTATTTATATTCGATTTGATTTGAATTGCCATCGATTATGGTATCACAATTAAGATTCAAAATTCAAGGCTTTTCATGTGTTTGTTTAAATGATACAGACCAGTGGCCCCTAACATATATATGGTAATACAAAATGAGCATGTTTTAAAATCACCTTTTGCAACCAAATTAATTCAAAATATAAGGATTTCTGAAAGCATTATTTGTTACTAAGCAAAATTAAATGCGTTTCATGTTAAAATAGAATTGTTTGCGTGATTAAAGTATTAGGAAAAGTCATATGTATGATTATTTAACTACTATTTGCTAATAACAAATATAGTTTGAGTAATGTTGTGTTTATATATTGTTAATGATAAAATAAAGAAATCTTATATCTTTATACACCTCACAGATTGAAATAAAATTAAACTTATCCTTGGTTTGATTGGCGTTGCAATATCTTTCAATTTGTAACTGATCTTAATATCTACCCTTTTCAAATTCTAAAACAAAAGTTGTTAGATATTCAACTGAGAAAAATGTTTTATGCCCCACCACTAAAATGATGGAAGGGGTTTTGCCTTTGTCCCAAAATGTTTTTGTTGCGCATAACTCTTAAAGCATCTGTTATACAGACTTGAAACTTCATGGATACCGGTATATTATTCAGGTAGTGAGCTTGTGCACCTGGCTTTTTCATCAAACATCTTTCATGTTAACATTGACATAGTTATTGGCCTTGATTTTGTTAAAATATGGAATTTTAGGTTTGTGTCGCATGTAACTCTAAAAATATTGGTGGTATAATGATAAAACCTTAGTATTTTGATAATCAGCATGAAATATTGTGCACCTGGGCAATTTAATCCACCCAAAAAAAACATTAAGAGAGTTATGGGTCTTGATTTTGTGACAAGTGGCGATGTTTACAAAGTGAAAGAAGGGGCATCTGTGTCCTATGGTCACATTTCTAGTTTTGTCTTAATGTCTTCAGAGTTATTACATTTTTTTCCTGTCATATCATATGAATTACTAATGTACTTCTTAAACTATTCATTTTGTTGAAGTGTCTACAGTTATATCCCAGTTTTGGAAATGTTTATTTACTAGTATCTCTGTTGCAATCAAGCTATAACAATGCTTCAATTTTGGGAATTTGGACTGCCCAAGTTTGTTAATTTCTTTGCAGCAATACTTTCATTCACTTTACCCACTGGTAGACCTGATCTATCTAAATTCAAAAGCGTATCACAACAGACTTTTGCATATTTTCTTGAGGCGTTTTTAAATACTAAGCCACTTTTACGGCATATTTAATCGGTTCTCTTTATAGAAAGAATAAACCTCAATCTACTTAAAGGCCTAGTTTAAGGAATGTGCCTCCTGGGGAGCTAATCATGTGAGAGATGATGGGGTCCCCTAATCCCCAATGTGATTTGCAATCCTATGTTTATTAGACCCTTCAGGGGGAGCGATCCCTATTGGTTCCTAGTATTTGATAGGTCAAGACAGAGGGTACTGTCCAATCAAAGATAAGTGTGACAATTGAATACCCAGGTGTCACCAGGCAGTGATGTCAAATATGGGGGGGGGGAGTTCAAAAGAAGAAGGACTAAGCTAGGACTTTAGGCATGGGCCCATTTGATTAACTGTTGACACATATATATATTGTACATACGTAGTTTAAGACGCTTTCAATACATTCATGTTCTTTTATTCAAATACAGTTTGGAGCATTCAATACAATAAGCACATCATTTGTTTCAATTTGTTTTAAATATGCATTATGTCGTCTCTGGTCGAGGTTATGTAAAATTCATTTTTATATGATGTAGCATATTTTCCCTCTGTATCCTATTCTGTTACCATGCATTTGGTTGATGGAACAGATGTAAATGTAACAAGTATATAAAAACGCTTGTTAACAATGTCAATAAAGTTGAAACAAAATGTCCACTTGTCAAATACGAAGAAGTAGTAAAAACATCAACCAAATATTATCTTTCCAACTTGTACTCTCAACGAATGATCTTCACAATATGATTGTAAATATCTTTTTCTTTGCAATTCAGAAATAATTTCAGCTTGCATCTCCAACATCGTGTGCAAACATGTAAAAGAAAAATCATCATCCTGGCAAATCTCTCATTTAAACATTTCTGCTAAATCATTTATAAAAGAAACTCGGTTATAATTAAATTAGTGTCCTTACTATAATGTCCTTACAATTACATTTTAGAATGCATTGATGTGTGCTGTCAATCTCATCAGATTCGAAAATTGATTTGTTAACATATTTTTGTAGTTTCCGACAGTGTATAACATATCACGTAAAGCTGAGACAAAACGATTGCATTTCTCTGGAAAACTGTTTGTTTATTTAAGACGCTGTAGTCCGAGTTATGATAACAGGAAGTTTGAATGTCAAACAATGCAAATGTAAATAAGCTATTAACAAAGACAAACATTATGGACCCAACATTAGATTCACAAAAGTTCCAAACATGCCGTGCTTTTCTGATAACTGGCCATTCTTCTGTTAATAACTACAAGCCTTGAAAAAAATTAAACAATGAAAAGTAATCAACCTTTCTGAACACGAAGGTAGTGATGTTTAAACCCATTCAGTGGACATCTGCTACACAGACATCCAAAGATGCATCTATGGAGTCGATAGTTAAATCCCTTGTACATACAGTGATAGGAGCGCTCTACTTGACAATGTCGTTAATTGCCGATCACTAGTAGCATAAACGGTTTCGAGTCAGATACAATATCGCCCAAAATGGTGGTTGTTCTGACTCGAAACCGTTTATGTTACTAGTGATCGGCGATTAAATATTATAATATCGCCCAAAATGGTGTCTGTTCTGACTCGAAACCGTTTATGTTACTAGTGATCGGCGATTTAATATTATAATATCGCCCAAAATGGTGTCTGTTCTGACTCGAAACCGTTTATGTTACTAGTGATCGGCGATTAAAGACATTGTTTGTAATGCCATAACGACAGTTTTTGTTCCAATCAAATTTGGTCTGTTCAGTGCCGCATATTCATTAACCCATTTCTGCATTTGCTTTTATTAGACGTATCCACAATGAAACAACCTTTATGAAAAGGATGAAATGCTTTGCAAAAGAAAAATTCCATTTCTGAATTATTTGAAAAGATAATATTGGAAATCAGTTTTGAAATGTTTTTTAAACAGTGTAAACAACCAATATTTCGATCCCTTATTAGAATTGGCTCTGTCAAGGCAATTCTAATCAATGGCAACACAATATGAGTTAATTAAATAAAAGCACATTCGCTTTTGAAATTCACATTTAATCTTGAGCTCTGAATAATGATATGTTTACACTTCATGAAGAAAAATCTGTCGAACAGTGAAAAGGCATATCATTTAAAAGAAAAAGAATTAGTCTAAATGTGTGGAGGAAATAGTTTATTTGCCGAACGAAGCTCTAAAACTTTATGTATTATTTTCGTTCTCCATGAAGCAATCTCTGGAGACTTTACACCGTAACATTTGGAGTTTTAACATAGGACAGCGTACGCATTTCGTTCCTGATTTATAACTTAAGAAGTGGGCAGTGCGGCTGCGATGCATAATTTCTATCACCCGTTACAACTCTTAGAGACATTACGGTATTATGGCCAGGAACGACACGCTGGATATTGCTTTTTCATTTCCCCAGTAGCAAAGATAGACTCATTACTGTTATTGCCGAAATTGTTATGGGGACATTATCGGCAATAACAAGGACTAACGAGTATTCCATTCCCATACGTACTTTTTCATCTTTATGGTGCCAGTCTCGACCCCCATAACTTTTCAAAATAGCTTGAATACGGATCCGACGCCGAGTCACTCAGTGAATGATCCTGAACCAAGTTGTTTGACATTTAGTTAAAAGTTTTACCTATATTGAAGCCAACACGTTAGAAATCAAACAGACGACAATTATAGCAGCCGACAAATAAAGCATCGTGAAAATGGTGAATGACGTGATTACACTTCCCAGTACCTTTTGCTGACCTGGAATCGAACGCATGGTGTCAATCATTATTCTTCACTTTCAGAGTTATTATACGTCTGACGTTCAATGTTATACGTTTAACAAGGAGAGTTATACTACTTCTGGTACGACATTATTTTACGCAAGAACCGGTTCAAAACTCTTAGAGCACATGGTGTGGTTCAATTAATCTATGTACTGTAACTTCAAAATTAAAAACTCAAACCGATAATTGAAAAGTGTAAGAATCTGTTCAACCATTTCAACAAAAAAAACATGATGCGTTGTATAATGGCTATAGCCAATTTTTTCGCCATATCATTCCGGGAACACTTATTCCTTAAAAATTAGGCTCTAATTCGTTTCCGTTTAGATAATTTTCCGGTATTTCAATTTGATCAGAATAATATTGTAGAACCGAATCAGCCACTGAGAATCGTTCTACACTTTTTGCACGTAATAGAGTTGTCATTAGGTCCAAGAGTATGTCACTATGTCAATATCCTATATAAACACTATTAGCTTCATTTATCGACTTTATGACATGTTATATGTGTACTTCACTTTAAATGTTTTATCTGATCACTGTGTACATTTTGTGCATAATTTGAATCCAAATCATCACATCTTTGAATTTATCAAACACTGAACACCAAATCAAACGGCCGATTGGTGCATACAATATTGGCAAAATGACATTAAGCCACGTTTTGTATAGAGTAAGACTTGAATTAAACCATACTATCTCTAAGTCGACACACATTCATGGATTGATAGAATAGCCTTAAAAATAGATTGATGTTGTCATACAATATTTTTAATATTGATCGGACATACAAGTAAATTGTAAAGACCCTGGTCAGTTTGGTGCATTTGTCCATAAGTCATCTTGACTTCAACATAATCAAACGAAATGCATGTATTTACAATGCTACATCTTAAACCGTTTAAAGTAATTCCATAACGCTTTTGCGACGAGTCGGAAACTGAAATGGCATGATGTGGATACAGTCCAATCGCTGAATAAGTCTTGATTTAACACATTTACTCATATGCTGTTTGAATATTTGTAAGGGTGAAATCTGATAATAATCATGTTAATCTAGATAGCATTTGCTCGTCACGAGGATTTATACCAAAACTACTCTTTTTCTAAGTGTCCGTCATTTTTAACGTTACTTTTTCTCTTGGCAAAAAAAACTTGGTTCATGCGCAAATAATATATCCTATATCAGACAAAAACCAATGGTCTATTCAAAGAGAAGCAGTTATTGTATGTTATTTTCTCCAAAGCCGGTGCTGTTTTTCCTACTATAATTGTTATACATCATTTTCTTCGGATTCTTTCCTTGCATATAAATCTAAAAAAGCAATGGGTTATATAGATCCATTCTAACAAATTATATGTTGTTATGTAACTTATTATGTTTTTATAATTCCAAATCTCCGACATTCATACAAAATCGCGGTTTCTGATTGGTCGAAAAACGACTTTCATACCTCGA
>JAULCE010009348.1:0-14279 GCA_032359355.1 Macoma nasuta | reverse complement strand
GCGTTGTAATATTGTTGGATCATAGCCCTTCTTAATGAATTTTTTAATACGTTTAATAAACAAAGTGTGAAAATGGGTATGTCCAACTATTTTTACTATGATTTGAACACGCATTTTTATGTAATAATTCACTTCATTATAGTGTGTACATGCATTATTATGTTATGTATAGCATTTATTATGTGTTGTGTAGATATGTGATTGTGTTAAGCACTTTAAAATTCGCACAAGCGAAAAAGTATGAGCTGTTAGAGGACAGCACGTTCATCTTTCCAAAGAGTTTTTCTTAATGGGAAGTCCATCACTTGATATAACTTCAAACAGGAGTGGACATAAATAATACCAAAATACTGAAATGGTATATCTACATCGCTATTCATCTAGCTAATCCGTACCGAAATTCATTTTCATAACTTGATATGTTTGTATCGTAAAAGTATCAATCAGGTGTCAGAAGACAGCCTGCTTGACAATTACAATACATTTTCCCCCGAAGAGGCCTTACACATGGCAAAAAAGAATATACCAGATACATTACGGAGAAATTGGTTTATCATAGGCAAACAGTGTAGCACAGGTTCTTAAAGCATGCATTTCCTTTCCTTGTTTTCAACCCCATGAGGAATCGCAATTGAATACCTCCAACAGTCTATATGTGTGCGATATTACCGTGAGTATTGGTTTTTACCAACTATTTTTTGACGGCAAAACAATCTTAGTAAAAGTTTTAGATACTGTTTTTATTTACAAAGTACGCTTTATTTATTGGCTGTCAAAGAACGAGATATCATCAAAATATTAACAACAACATTGTTGTTTAGAACACGACATTTGCGTTTTCTGTCAATCTTGTTAAATGGCTTGACATGATCATATAACTACTTATTCGTGTAACCAGGTATTCTTATCAAATGTGTAAATCGTTTAGATAGCTATCACAATATTACAGTAGTCTATTATTTCATGAGTGGTTTTGCAAGTATTGTACACAAATTGGTTTGTAGCAATACACCGCACTTTAAGCATTTTCATTACATAAACAGACAGAACAGAACATTACTTTAGACTTATACTTTCTGGTCCTTCGAGATCATGAATTTCAACACTTTTAGTTTTGAAAATTGAATACCGCTTAAGCCAGTGCTAGGGGGCATGAGTAGTGTTGCATCTTGAATTACTACTCATGAACAGACTCGATTAAACCGAGTCTGCAATTTTCTCTATATGAATTGGGTTTCTTGCTTTTGAGGGATCTCCCTTTTACAGAATTTATTTATTTCGTTATAATATATTATCCAAAACTAGTTTCAACTTGCCATTTTAAATTTGGCGGCGAAAGGGTCAAGCATTTGTCAATCTGTCAGGAGGTGAGTGAAGTGGCAAACGGAAAGGTTCCTTTGCCCCCACGTGACGGTATAACGTAATCTGCAATATGGACACATGGTTTTACGAGGCATGTGATGATCAACAAACTTGGCCGCCACCACGTTAGATAATATTCTCACACGTTCTACCGATAAGTTGCTACAGAAATGAATTCGATAATGGTTTTCCCATAATCGTGATTTTTATTAAATGAATGAAACTTAAACTTAACTTAAGAACAATCTTTCATAATGTGTATATACATTTTCCCTGGCATCTGTTAATCTTTGAACATTGTTAATATGTTTGTTTGTTTTGTTTGCTTTTGTGTGGCTTCACGTCGCTTCGACAGTATTTCAGTCATTTTGCGACGCCCGGCTAATTTCTAGTGGAGGAAGACCCCAGAAACCCGTCTGAGCTGCACAGACTGACAACTGGGTAGAACCACTGACCTTGCTCAAACCAGTCGGAAGGATTACGCGCGTAATAATTTTCACCCCGCCCGACAATGACGTTTGCGTGTAACACAAGTTCTTATAAAAATGGGAAGCATATACTTTTGGAATGTTCTGCCTGTGCTGATTGTATGCAGTAGATGGAACATGCATCACGGAAGCTTTACTCAAACTTAGTCAAACTAACAAATACCAAATTTGCATTTATTATCTCAAACAATAATCTTGTTGGTTAAGGTCTGCAAAGAATCGTTATATGATCTTACAGCTCATATTCAGTATTCTAACAAGTAACATTTTCTTATGAAATATTCTATGGTGTAACATAATATCTTAATAATCATGCAGATAGCGTTCGTTCAATGGCTATGATTAAGTCAGGATCTTCACGAAACATAGTACTTAATAAAGTAATATATATTGTATGGTTTTCTCGAGTGAGCTTGATTAGACCGCACGGAATAGATGAGTGCGCTTGCGCACGAATGTATGTTGGAGGGTCTTATCCTGATCATGAGAGAATCCATTGCAATATATGACTTGTAACAAGGCCACGAGACGAGGCAGAGCTGCGCTCAGCATGGCTTTTATCCGTGACTTTTATGCTTGACTGAAACCAAATTGTGAGCGCTTTGCGCATCAACAATGAAAACCCCATGAAAACGGCCAATCAATGAAGGGAAGCTTTCTTCAATGACCAATCAAAACGACTTTCCAAACTAGACCCTTACATTTCGGCGCGTTCACCACAGAAGCGCACATGAGCTCTTACAGGACGGTATTACCTACGAAGTTTAATTCATTCAGTACTAAGTTTTCGCGTTTCGTTCTCATTTACAATGGACCTGAGCGACAATGGGGTAAATACATTTCTGTCACAAGTGGAATTGCCAAACATTCAACTTCCGGTTGAGCGCTGAGAATGTGTTTCTGTCTCAAATAGACGAGAGTGTATTGAACAACGACGCATTTTTAAATTGTGACGGTTCATTTGATTTAGAACTAGATCTTGAGAATTTTTATAAATTCGTGTGTTAAATCGGAGGATGTGCATGACGCTAGTGTAAGTTCCTACAACAACGAAGCTAGGGTCGCGGAACAAGAAAAATCGGTTGACACCGAACGATTCGGTTGTCCGGTGACAGACGAAGAAATCAAACAATTGAAAAATTCTATAAAAAACAAAAACACTGCAAAGAATACAAAATGGTCGATTAAGATATTTAATGAATGGCGGAAACGACAGTGTTATACCCGAGGTTCACTCAATGGATAAACCCACAATGGTATATTGGCTGACTCATTTTGTAATGGAAGAGCGCAAACAAAAAGGCGAGAAGTATCCATCGAAATCGTTGTACCTTATATTATATTGGATTTTAAGACATTTACGAGATGATTAAGTGCATGACAAAAACTGTTTAGATGGAAAAGACCCGGATTTCGCCGAACTTGTAACTGCAATTGATAGCAAAATAAAGACATTGCTAGCCAAAGGACACGGTGCAAACATTAAGCAAGCAGATCCAATTTCATCAGATCAGGAGGTAACATTGTGGGAGATGGGTGTTTTTGGGTCAACAAACCCCCAATCCCTTCTACATACTGTGTTCTACTACTCATGTAAATTGTTTGGATTACGGACAGGAGAAGACCGGAATGGAAAATACATACGATTCATTGGAAGAGACACAAAGACGTTATAAGGCGGTCTAGCCCACATGTCGTTATCAAGCAAGGACATCAAACATCATTGTACCGAAGGTAATAAGACACCTCTCTCTCTCTCTCTCTCTCTCTCTCTCTCTCTCTCTGTCATATGGGCAGAAGAATAACAATACAAAAGGCTCTAGTTAATCGGGTGTTTGCTCTTTTCTACTATATCTAAATTGTTTATCCAACAAATCTTACGTGTAAACACTTATAGAATCCATGCGCGGATCCAGCAATATTTCTCAGGGTCCAACCACTTTGACTTTTTCTAAGGGGGGTGGGGGTGGGTGCCAACCTCAGAGAAAATTATATGGATGCACGTGTCTTTGAAAGCATAAACGAGTGCCCCTTACTGTCACTTTTGATGTCTATATCGATATGATATACATTTTATTTTTTTATCATTTTCCAGGAGGGGGGGGGGATCCGCCCTCCCCCCTCTGGATCCTCGCATGGAATCATTTTTTTAATGTTTCGACGTAATTCAGCATATTTGCTTTAATAAATGTCCGCTTCTGGCGGAAGTCGAACGTTCGCTGAGCGTGCATGTTTGATATGCGAATTGGTATTACCAATTACACATATGGAGAATTAGGATCCATACTCATAAAGATACTTAAGCCCTGTAAATCTGATACGCAGATTGAAACTTAACTTAATTTTACCTAACATACTTAATATTCTTAACAAAGATGATGAAAATGTACTTAAGTATACAACTTAAATTTCTTTATGAATATGGGCCCAGAGCAACATAATATTATATAAGACATAGTTTAGGGTTTAGCATACGATTCTCTGAAAGGATTAGTTGTGTCTTTTGCCCAACGCGGTACTCTTTAATGAGTCTGGCTGTTACATAACGCCTTGCAACATTTTTCTTTCAGGTCCACGGTGCTTGGCAACATTCTTCCAGGAATATCTTGAAGTCGTTTGAAACGATTGAGTCTTTTACAGACGGCCAATGCCAGGAGCTACATTGACATGTAGTAAACAACCCGTTTGCTTACTTCATGAAATATATTTGTGAAAACGTTGGACTGAAAGGAAACTTTACAAAGCACAGTGGTAAAAGAACTTGCGCAACAAGTCTGTAGATATAATATAAAGATATAATGGACAGAACAGGTCATAGGTCAACGGCAGCCGTACGGCACTATAAACGTCGTTCCGACGACATGCGTAAAACTGTCTCTAGTGTACTGGATCCCGTTCAGCACAAACGGCCAAAAAGTTAGCAATAACAATGTTACATTTTCTCAGGTTAATCTTACTTCAGAAACGAAAAGACTGATAACAATGGCGGCGAGTAAAATGAGCATGGTAGCACTATTGCTAGAAACCCTCTGGTGGATATAACATCAAGCCATGGAGCGGTCAATTTCTCAGGGTGCACTTTTCACTTCTGAAAATCGCACATGTCACTTGATTATTCTCATACTAGTTCTGATTTGTGTTACTTTTGCTGTTTTCCTTATTTAAATGTTAAGGTTTGATTTACATGTGTGTTCATTCTTTATTTGCATATCATTGTACATATTTAAGGATGGATTGTTACATAGTTATGGATGTATACCAAACAGTTTGTAGGGGCGGTTCCTTAAGACCCACCTATATAAAAAATCGCATCGGTGAGAACAACACCGACATTCTGGGAAGACAGATATTTGATGAGCGATATATCCGCTATTACAGTGCAGTTAATCTGGTTAACTACATCGTTTTACGACCGCCATCACTGTGCAGTTAATCTGGTTAACTGCATCGTTTTTCGTCAGTTATTGCATGAGCGGGGAAACTCCGCGCCTTTAAAAGTGTGCGGTATCCAAATTAAACATGGCTACTTTTCTATATAATGAAACCTTATCGGAGCCAAATCAGTAGATATAGCATTCATATCGGTAAAATAAACTCCAGATCGCATGATCATGTAAACACTGAGATTTTAACCGTTTTATACGCAATATTGAACAAAAATCGAACCAAATATAATTGAGGCGCATCCGGTCAAGTAGTCAATTTAACGCTTTTTAGTGCAGCGTTCATGTAAACAGTATCGACGAGCTTATATATTATGATTGCAAAATACCTAACTATTTACACTTTTTATTGCTAGACTAGGTTTTGCAGCCATTTTTAATTTGGCGCCAACGTAGGTTAAAGCGTACTTCTTTGACAAAAGGCGTTGGTGTTGGTCCATGTGCCGGATGATCTGCACTTGATTTTTGCTTTGTCGTCGCTTCTTACTGACCGCACAAATCCGGAGTCACAAACCAGAACGGCTGTATCCCCTCTCGAGTAGTAACTTTGATCCGGTTCAAAAGTTGCATTGGCGACGGGTGACGGGGTCTGGCACACTGTAATTAATTATCACTCCATATAAGTGGCTGATTAAACCTATTACCCAGTATGCTTAACACTCAGACCCGTAATGAACGGGCATGAAATTAGGTATAACACCGATTTATTATGGTAGGTTGTCGCTTAACCAGTGCATTGCCCTACCCCGAGTGAAGTTACATGTGCAAACAGACTGGATCCGAATGAGACGCCGAGTAACTCAGTCGTTTATCTGTTCAAATGTCGATCAATGCCTCCTTTTCAGTGGATGCTAATACAGGTTTGACTTTATTCAAATATATTCACATGCTTATCATAGCAAAGAGAAAATACAATGCTTAAATTACTATGAAAACGTTATAGGAAATTGAGGACATACACTTTACGATCCCGCCACTATTTACAACAGTCATCTGGTACAGATGTGCTAAAGAGGAAGAGCAAAGAGAGGAAGTTGAAGACCGGTAATGGTTTTTTAGCGAGCAGTGTGCGAATTAGGACATGTTTAACAGAATCGAAACATTTATGAATATTATATGACTGTGTAGACGCATATCAGGCTTTACACTCGATCAGGTTTACCATTATATGCTTCTATCGCGAGATTTGGGTATTTAACCGACTTCTGCTGTAAACTTATATCCACCCTATTTCTAACGTTTCAAACAGCTTTGATCCTGATCAGACATATATCGTATATTAGCGTTTGATCCGATTTCCAGCTGTTTGACACATAAACATTAATTTAACAACATTTGAATCGGAACGAACATGGTTAAAACATTAAGCGAACGACAAGTTCCATTTAATTAGTATCCGTCCTACTGTACATACTGATCACACAGGAAGCACTTGGGGACGTCCAGGAGCCCGTGTTCTCGCAGGTTATCGTATTGTCGGCCAGATCCACGGAGGAGCTCTTGTATCCGCTTAGACAGGACAGGAAGGCGGTATCACCGATGACGTTGGATCCGTTTGACGTGAAGTTACCGTTGGATATGAATGACGGAGTGCCACAACCTTAATTGAGAAAACATGATATAACGACTATGGACAGAAATATAAACAATATGTTACATCAATGTGTAAGAGAAGAATCACATAACAGGTGTTGAAAGACACATATATGATATAACAATTCTGAAAAAGGAATATCATTCAAAAGCAAGAAAGCCAATAAAAACAGAGAAAATTGCAGACTCGGTTTTAGTGAGGCTTTTCATTCAAACATTAGTATGGAGATATGATAAGAGTTTGGTTGAGAGAAATTATACACACATATGATTACTCTATCTACATTAGAAGTACATTAAAACGCGTCAGTCACAATGCACTGCTTACAATGATTTCGGAGCTAAATCAGACGCCGAGTAACTCGCCGTCTGATCTTGTTTCAATCTGGTGGGCACGTTAAGTAACATCTTCTTCATAAATGTCCAAAATAGGAACATTTCTTTTCATAATAAATGCATTTCGTTTGTACCAGGTAGTGTTCAAACAGTATGAGACATATCGTGCTCGGATATCTCGAGTAATTATTATTGGTTATCAAGCTTACAAGCATGAACATGATGATATAATCATGTATTCAAAATAAAAAGATTGGCAAACTATGTAGACCATGGTTAGAAAAAACATTGTCGAAACTTTGTAGACCGTAGTCAGAAGCAATCTTATCTTCGGTGGCCGATGGAACAGGTCGGTTACTTGAGTATTACACCACGAGAAATTACAATAAGCGGAGCTTCGCGACTAAATATGAACTTGACATATACTTAAATCCTAAATGTCCTAAATGTCTACTTCCTATGTTAGTGGACTTACTTCGCAAGCAAGATGTTGTCAAGCTTGACCATTCGCCTGTGCTATCGCATGTTATTGCCACATCCGAGATGTTGTCACTTGACGGGACATATCCAGAATCACATGATAGAGTCGCGATGTCTCCGAATTTTGTTCCGTTGATCACAAGAGTTCCATTGTTCACGGATGGTGGTGTCCCACAACCTAAAATACATGAGTTTTTGCACGGAAACTAATAAAACGGAGTGAGATTCAAAGGCGGGTCGAATCGGCATGCGCGTTCCGGGGTGATATTAAAGACAAACCGGTTCAACACTTAAACAAACTACATGATGCGCTTTATAAAGCGTGTAATGTCGTTTGGGTGAGTTATGAGCTAATTAGTGATAACTACAGATAGGTGGCTGCTTAAACCTATTACTCATCACGCTATACAGTCTAACTTGTCTTGAACGGGCATGCACTTAGGTATAACATTGATTAATTATGGTAAATGGTTGCTCTATGAAGATCAAAAGTAAATCAGAGAGCTATTTAAGTTCTACGTTAAGCAACCATCTTTTTTTAAGACAAAATATGCTTCATTTTTAGTGGACGCTTAATACAGGTTGACTTCATTTAATGTTATCCACATGCTTATCTTAGCAAAGGGAAAATGCAATGGTTAAAATGCTTTGAACACATTGTAGGCAATTAAACACATGCTTATTACGATCAACTGCTCAAATCCAAATACAGTTTTCAATAGATGTCTGTTACAAGAGCACTAAATTGGTTTCACTAAGGAGTAAACCAATGTTTACCCCATTTGTACCTTTTCAAAGAGCTTTGATCCGGATCAGACAACTCGGCGTCTGATCCGATTTCCAGCTGTTTGACACCAATACATTAATTTAACAACATATGAAGCGGAAGTAACAAGGTAATTACTCACGCAGACGACAATTTTTTGAATTAGTTTCCGTACTCTACATACTTATCACACACGAAGCACTTGGTGACGTCCAGGAACCCGTGTTCTCGCAGGTTATCGTATTGTCGGTGAGATCTGCAGAGGAGCTCTCGTATCCGCTAAGACAGGACAGGACGGCTGTATCACCGATGACGTTGGTTCCGTTTGACGTAAAGTTACCGTTGGAAATGGATGACGGGCTGCCACAACCTTAGATGAGAAAACATGATATAACGACGACTGTGAACAGAGAAATGAATGGTATGTTACAACAATGTTTAAGAGAAAAATAACATAACAGGTGTTACACTTAAAGTGGTACACTTAAACAAATAGTGTTCATCATCTTCGGCTTCATTTGAACAGGTGCAAATAGGACTCTGCCTGAGGTTGTTGCGGAAAAGATCGCGATTTAAGTTGCTACAAAGATTTCTCAACCTGGCATGGAATACTTGAAGGTATCTTTCCACATGATAAAATTTGGAATGTTCGCAGTATCCATGTCTTTTTGCAATAAGCTTTTGGAAATGTTTAATGAAGTACAGTTTATCATCTATGTTTAAGTCATTCCACGGTGCTTTTAACGATGTGATGCAGGACTTTTGTGTCATTACGGTGCCAATATTTGCACTCTTCCTTAAAGGATAGTCCGTAGAGTCGCCCACTATAGGCGGTATTAAATTCTTAATATAAAATGGTGCTATCTCTTGATTAACTTTATACATGAAGCATAACTATTGAAATTTACCCCTAATCGCTAGAAAATTCTATCCACAATCTGTATATAAAAGCTCAAAAGAAACAGATTTATTAAGTACAGTAACCACACGAGCAGCCTCGTTTTGTTTGTTTTCTTATCTATCAACGCATGATTCCGAACACCAACCCCACACAATACAAGAATATGCGATGATTGGCATGATATACGATAAATAAATCTGGTAAGGAGCTCTTCTAGTCAATGTGAATTTCATTTTTCATAATTCCAAGAGTTTTAAATGCAGAAGTCAATATATCATCAATGTGACTAGCAAACTGTTTATTTGTACTAAGAGTAACTGCAAGGTGTTTGTGATCCTGAATAAAACAGGGCACGAAAAATACTTTGTCCGGAAGCCCGTGACAAGCAGATTTTAGCTTCGGGTTGGAAATAAATCAAAGAACATGTCCGCCGGGCAAACGTGAAATCCATAATCTACTTGTCCGGAAAGTGTGGCCTCTCGGAAATTTCAAATTAATGGTTAAACCTATAAGTCAGTTTTACACGCGCTGGCTGTTAATTTCCAGTGATCCCGCCGTGCGTCACTTGTCCCAATTATCACCGTGCTGGCTAATTCCTTTTAACTGCATTGTTTGGTACGAGATAATCAGTAGTTATACACAGCGTGTTTCACTCGGTTCGTTACTTCTGGTGCGTGTAAAAGTCGATATACACAGCAGGTTATGCTTTAGCGAATTAAGAAGTAAAGATTGCGATTTCTGTACTAAGTGGATCGGTCTTGCAAGATAGAATCTATTAGTCGGGAAAATAAGAAATCCGGACTCCGTTATTCCGCGGAATTTTTCAAAAGATACGCGACGCTCTTGTCTATGAAATTCAAACAAAGGCGTTTGAAATACGTGTACAAGACGACGGAATATAATACCAGTTCAATTGGTACAATTTGCAAGTTAAACAGACACGAAATTATGCACAGATGGCAATTCACAGAATGAGTAACTGCACAGTTTGGTTCTGAATTAACAAAAAGATCGATAATTTGTTTGAGATCTGTACAGCTTTGTTAAAGTTGTGAGGATAAGTAATCTAACTGTATGTTTAATTGTTCGGAACATTCTAAAGGATGAGGCAGTACAAATTGCATAGACATAAATAGGCATAGGAAGTTTCTCTGTCTTTTCTGAAGATACCACACATAAGACACTTTTTAAAATGATATTTACAATAGTGGACTAGTTTGAAAGGAGTATTGATTTTTTTCTTCTCATTTTGTGCTTTAATTGATCTTCAGGGGGTTTCCAAAAGCTCAGATTTCATAGGGGTTTAACCCTTTGAGCCAAAAATGAGGCTTAGGTAGCCCGCTTAACCCACCAGCCTGGACCAAAAATTCAGCCCTTCAACCTCTGACCCAATCACACTACTGAATAAGGAAGAGAATGTGGATAAAGCATACATTATTTTTTACAGTAAAAGCAGGTTTATCTCTTGAAGTACTCTTTGCACCAGTGCATCTTTTTAAAATGCTTTCATGAAATCAAAGAAAAACAAAAAATGAATCTGTAGCCTGAATTAGCGGAAAGAATGGCATAATTTTCAGACAGAAAATATTCTTATATTGAGATATCACAAAATTTCCATGCAAACATTTGACAAACCATGTTTAAAACTGAAGATAATCCCTCGAAATGACGGGCTGCCGCTACACGTGCTACCCTGCCCCTATTTAGGTGCACCCTGTCCCTGTTTTGGTGTACCCTGCCCCCTTTTGGTCTCTGGAATGATTTCTAATGCACTCATAAAGCATTTTCTCTGAAACAGCCATACTAATTACACCGGAAAATTAACGAACAAAATACAACAAATTCCCAACAATTTAGTTGAAATATCAGGGCAAGTGATTTGACTTGCCCTGACGCCACGCAGGATATTAAGAAATTTCTCGTGCCCTGGTAATATTAACTTGGTTTCTATCAAACGTTAAATTGGGTAGTGAATCGACCATACTGAGTGAAAAAAGCATCGTAATCCCGAGTAATTACTAGTGGTTATCAAGCTTACAAGCATGAACATTGTTGTTTTGCCATATAATCATGTGTTCAAAATAAACAGATTGACATACTGTGTAATCCATGGTTAAAAGATATATTGTAAAAACTGTGTAAACCGTAATCAGAAGCAATATCGTCTTCGGTGGCCGACGGAACAGGTCGGTTACTTACACAACTAGAAATTACATTAAGCTGAGCTTCGCAACTAAATTTGAACTTGAAAAATATTCAAATCTGAAATGTCCTAAATGTCTACTACCTCTATTAGTGAACTTACTTCGCAAGCAAGATGTTGTCAAACTTGACCATTCGCCTGTGTTATCGCATGTTATCGTTACATCCGAGATGTTGTCACTTGATGGGACATATCCAGAGTCACATGATAGAGTCGCGTTGTCTCCGAGTTTTGTTCCGGTGATCACAAGAGTTCCATTATTCACGGATGGTGGTGTCCCACAACCTAAAATACATAGGTTTCCAGTATGAAGACTAAATAAATTAAAACAGGAATAAGAAACGAACCGAATCAAAGGCGAATGGAATATGCATGAGCATTCCCGGTTGATATGGCATACAAATATGGCACGTTTATTGCATTGCATCTCAAAAATAATTATACAAGAATAGGTCACTAAATTGCCAATACACTATCACAGGTAAAGGTTAATATTTTATGGAGATCAATACTATAACGAAATGGCTGTCTTGCAATTTTATTGATTCCATTAATTCAACCAAACCTTAATGTGAGATCGTGTGGGTTAACTTACTTTCTAAGCATGTTGCATCTGTTGAGTTCCAGTTGCCGCTACTCTCGCATGTGATGGTCGCCTCGATGTCGTTGGCAACAGACCTGATAAATCCGGAATCGCATTTGAGTACGGCGGTATCCCCAACTATCATATCGCTGGAGCTTGATTCAAACGTGCCATTCAGTGCCGTTGGTACACCTCCGCAGCCTGTAGAATAACATAGAAATAAAGGATCTTACATTCGTGTTTATTCTGTATTATTTTCATGAAACGTGTTGACTAAACATCATATGATTTTGATTTCAGTCAACGAGTTTTACAAAAAAATGATGATATACATCACAAAAAGAGGGAATTAAAGACATGTGCACGTATTTAATACTTGGCAAGATGTCCTCCGTAAAAGGTTTTCTTTTTTTGCGTGACTCGACGTCATGACAACGCCCTGACGACGTTTATTTCGTACGGTACATCCGCAGCTGATCCAGGTGTAGTGTATTAGTTTGCTGTTACTACACCAAATTGATCAAAACAGAGGATCTTACATGAATATCATTTGTATGAAAATAGTTGACTATAAACCATATTCGGCAGGCGCAAGCCTTTGCGGGTGTCTTTTGATTTTAGCCAACGAGTTACATGAAAATGATAATGAATTGGTACGAATGTAAGTTACTATTTATCACAAACAGAAGAGTTTATAGAAATCTGCACACATTTGAACATTGGGCAAGATGTCCTCCATATAGGTTTGTGTCGTGACGCGACGTCATGACAACGCACTGACGACGTTGATTTCATACGTAACATCCGCATATAGTCCCTGATGTCACGTTGCTTATGATCCGGTTTCAAGCTAGCTCATTTGCATAGTTATTAAACTAGTAGCATACGATATTTATGACACGGTGTTATGTCGCTCACAGATGTTAATTTATGAGATAGTAGATGGTAATACACGAGTTGTCATTGAATACGGACATTCTTAAAACGAGATTTCTGAATTGAAAAATCTAGCTTTGACAAGTTGTTTTTATCAATTTTAGAAAACGCGTTTAATGAAGTCCGTATCGAACGACCCTGAATATGACATTACTTTTATACCATAACTTCCAATTCGGCGAAAAATTAGCACACATATAAATCAATATTAATATATAATATAACGTCACTATATAAAGCATCCATGATCAATGATTTTCATTAAAGCGTATACAGGATGCATTGAACTTTTGAATACCATTCTATGGCGTCATTTTGTAGGTATACACAAGGAACTGCAGTTGTTTATGTTATTTACATACAAATTTAGTATAAGACGAAACATCTTTCCAACGAGTTGTAATCGGCTTATTGATATTGCCGATATTTTAGACAGAAAACGAGTGGGTAATTAACAGAAAAATACCTTAATGTCGATAGTTAATGCTAGCGTCGTCATTTATGACGTTCAGTACATTAAAGAAACGTATACTTCTTCTTTTGCCACTACACACTCCTGGCATGGCTTTCAAAGAGCGTCTAGAGTCGAGATCGTGCTCAAGCTCAAAATGACAACACTGGGTTATCTCATTTAATTTTATTGACACTGTACTAAAAGTTTGACTTCCAGTGAAATGATCCATTTTGTACTGGCAATCAAAATTATAGTGCAGTAGCAAGAAAATTGAGGACAATATCTAAGATTGAAATTTAGAGCAAGGTCTCGACTCAAACTGTTAGTGAAAGTCGAGCCTCATTCACCGTTTGTCTTGAGGTAATGATGTTATTTGATACTGATGTTGCTGCTGCCATTAACCTATTACCTCATATGCTAATGTTTGACTCAACCAGTGGATCGATCCACACTCATACCCTGTAGAGAATATGATGAATAGTTCATGAACTATTCATGAACTATTCATCATATTCTCGACAGGGTACATGTGAAAACTACCAAGGTAGGGAAAATTATCTACCGTTTTGGGAATCATCTGCCTAACAAACTAGAAAATGTGTCCATAGGACACAGATGCCCCCACTTCCGCTTTGTCAAAAATACCACATTTTCACACAAAAAATAAAGGGGCCGAAACTACGAAACGACTAAAGTGATTTCCATGGCTGTCGAACTTGATCAAGATATTATTG